>KN488827.1:0-12422 GCA_000787155.1 Scartelaos histophorus | reverse complement strand
ATTTCTGTTCTGATCTGTTGTAGATTTTTTCCAAGACTTGAATCTGCATTTTATACTCAATTTGGTAATTCAGTTCAATTCAATTTCAATTCAATTTATTTTTGTATAGCCCAAAATCACAACAACACTTATCTCCGCGGGCTTCACAAAACTGTTAATTTACCAAACAGAGATATCAGAGAATGAAGCAGAATAAGAAAAAATAATAATAATAATTAATTAATAATTCAAAAATACAGATTGTCCAACAACAATCAGGCAAATTCAGTTATAAGCTTATAATTCTGTTATTCCTCATTTGTCTCACACTTAAAATCAATACACATCAATACATCTACATTGGGTTTAGATGTGGCATTGGTTCTCCTGATAAATATATTTTGTCATTTCTTACAAATAACCAAGGGGCCTAATTCAGCCCACACATTATTAAAGGTGAGATGAGCCTTTAGAGCGATTGAATTATCCTAACAATGATTCTAGTGATGGTCTATGGAGCTTAAAAACACAGGGGAGCACTTTTTGTATTACCACATGATATCACAAGATGGAACAGAGATTTTGTTTGAACCCTGAAGATCGTCACCTTCCTAAAATAATCGCCTAAGTCACTTTTTGCCTAAGTTTACTTTGCCATATTCAACTTTGCCATAATTTCAACTTTGGGGGGAGTTTTTTGTGTTTCCTGAAAAACCTGAAAAAATGACTTATGCGATTATTTTAGGAAGGTGTCGATATGCAAGGTTTGTGTGTTAAACAAAACTTTATGCTCATGATGAGGAAACATGAAAACATAGATCAGAAAATTGTCAAATGTCACTTCCTTAAAGCATGAGCGCAGTTTTTTTCACTCGTTTGCGTGTGGTACAAAAGGCAACGCATGAAAGAATGAAGTGGTGAAGCTTCATCATATTAGAGTGACCCCCTCTTGGCGTGCAGTATTTGAAATTACTGCAATACCTTTACTTTTTGGTGTAGTAAGTCATTTAAATGTTTTTCACGATAAAAACAGAACTAGATTGATTTAAACATTTTGCAGAGCTCTTATGGTCCAGTTTTCCTTATGGATTATCATCATCCTGATTACTCAAATGTGCAGAACTTTTAGAGGTCAGAGCATGCTAACTGTGCACCTCCTGATTCTCAGACAGCAAAGCGCTTCCTAGATGCCGACAGCCACATACTCCAATACTTCTACTTCAGTCTTTGTGCAGCAGCTGTGCACAAGTCACTTCTCTTGTCGTCAACGTCATGTCTGCGGTGACACTTTGAACCCTGTGGTCCTGTCCTCGGCATTAATCTCATTAGAAGGTCTTTTCTCTCTGAACTGGTGCAAAAGACTTGGCCCACACTCAATAACGTCTGGAGTTATTTGGAAAAAGAGGGATTTTCCTGACAGCGCTTGGGCAGTGACAGCAAAACTAACCAAAGAATCCATTGTGACCAGTACAATGGAGCCCTATGGAGACTGATGGAGGAGGAGTGGACCTGTCAGAACCTCACATCAACATTTAGCAGCAAAACACCCCCTGGTTCAGCTATGTGTTTGAAGAGACGAAAGACAAGTCATTTATTGTTGTTTTAGATGAGAAATATGCAGCATTTGTCAAGACTCATAAAATTGCATAACGAGAATTAAAAGTTGAAATGACTTGATGTTTACCACAGAACAAAGTCGGAACAAAGTCAGAGCTCCGGGTGTTTTAAACTGTCAAACATTTTGCATAAAGAAATATTTGTTATTTGTAATAGTTTGTTTTTTTTTATTATCTAAGAGAAGACTTATTGTGTAAAGTTGTGTAAATGTATTAATCTGTATTGAGACGAGACTGGAGAAAACATCTGGAGAATTCTCTGAGTGTTTTAAAGCTGCATTATGTAACATTTCTGTTACAGGGTTCAACACGTGTTTGTTTCCATGGAAATGTCTGGATTTTCCTCAATATGACATTAAATAGCTGGAGTGAAGAGGAGAATGCTTTATAATATATTTAACAATATGGACCAGAATATTCTGAATATTGACCAAACAAGCCAAATACACATGGAGACACCGACAGACAAACTTCAGACTTTTTAGTGTCAATGGAAACTCCAGAAGAAAAAATACACAAAAAGAAAAAACTTTGAGGGAATGAAAACAAGGAACTGTTGGATTTTGAGTAATAAACTTTTTCGTATCCACGGAGGCTCAAGTTATAGACGTTTGAGGTGCTACAGGATTTTTACTCCATGTGTTGCAGTAAATGTGGCAGAGGAACAACCAGAGGAAACAGTTTGAGTGAATGGACCATTTCATCACCGACAGAAACATCAGGAGTAAGAGGGGAGTGTAACATGGCAGCGCTCAGAGATGTAGAGGCCTGGTCCTACAACTGGCACCTCTGTGTGGTTTGTTGTGACGCTCGAACGTAATTTTGTTGTGATTTAATATCACAATGACAATAAAGCAAATGATTGAAAAACAGGAAGAGCTTTGTGCATTTGTGGACAGGGAAGATGTGTGTGTTTTTCTCTCATATGGATGTAACAAGAGTTTAATTTTTCTGCTTGTTCCACTGTTGTGACACTTCAACCAATCAGACTCAAACAGCCCTGACCCTGTGAGTTTTCACTCTGAGCGAGATCCATCCCAGACTCATGTGGACACTCAATAGCTGCACTTATCAGTCTGGCAGGTTAACTCCAGCAAGGATTGTTCCATTTTCTTTCTTTCTTCTTATCGTTTAAGAGTCAAAACATCAAATTATAACATAAATAAATGGAACATCATGTCCACTATTTTTGTAATTAATAATAAATCAGCATTAGGATTGTTATCAGTGAAAGTTTTATTTCATCTGAACATTTGTCTTGTGTCTGGGGACACAGATAAGTGAAGTTTATGACATTCAAAATAATATGTTACATGCAGTTCCTTTAAAGTCGTATATTATCCAGAGAAATCGTGACTTTGAGCCATGAATCAGTCATATCCACAACACAGATATTTTAGGGAAGTTTATGCAGTTTGACCTTGTGGCCTGTTCTAAAACACACATCATTTCCTCATGTCCACATCGCGGTGACAACCTGAACTCTTCCCTCTGCTGGTATTTTATCTTCTAATAAAGCTGTCAGATGGGTTGATTAGATAACCGCTTGGCACACACATAAAGCGCTGAATGAACGAAGCCCCTGAGGAACCTGCTGCACCTTTCCAAAACAGATAAAGTATCGTATTGGCCCAGAGCAGCCCCAGCTGTTTAACTGTGACGAGGAGGAGTACATCTGTCCACAAACAGGAACAATGGACCTATAGAGCATCAGGAGGAGACGAGGTGAGGCGGCTTTTCACTGCTTGATCAGTCCATACAAACATGTTATAGTGCTAGACGCCTCATGTGCACTTTGTGTAGAAGTGCAGTGTTTTCTGACCAGTACAGAGACCACTGATGGCACAAGCACTTGAATTCCCCTTGAATTTAAATATTACACAAAAATGAATCTTGTGAACTGTAAGCCACGTTTAATGTTAAATGGACATGGAGTTGTGTTTTGTTTCATTCACACATGTTTAAGTGACCCTTTATTATTAACGTGTCTACATCTCCAAAGCTCAAAATCCCCCGTTCCACCTTGTGACGTCATGAATAAGTAGTTTTCAAGTTAACACTTTTTACTTTTTGTTTAGTAGAGACTGGCTGCTCCATGGCTGAAATCATAAGTGGAGTTTAAAAACACAGTGGAGCACTTCCTGTATTACCCACGACATCATGAGGTGGAACAAAGTGAACTCAGCCTAAATATGGATACGGATTTGTGTGTTAAATGAAACAAAACACTCCAGGTATGTTTGTGATGGGGAAACTACATTATAAAAGAGGAGAATATGAGAACAAAAAGAGAAGTGAAGTTGTCTGGTGCATCGCTGCCCTCACCATAGCGAGCAAAGGATTTTTTTTCTCATTTGTGTCAAGTCCTATGTGTATCACCATTTAAGAAAATAAAATTGTTGCACAAAGTAAGCAGAGCAGTGGGTGTGCACCGGTGGTGGTGAAAACGTGGGTTGGATGACGTCTTGAATGCAGGAGGATAAAGATGACTCAAACACGCATGAGTTACATTAAATACAACTCTGAGAGAGTAAATGTGAAGGGGAAACAACTATAACACCATTAAACCTCAGAAAAGGCGATTTTGTGCAATAGGTCTGCTTCAGCACAAATAAAGAACATTTTAAGTTTCATTCAGTTCAAGTTTTACATGTTTTTGGGGCAATAATTATAAAATATGACACTGTTCTAAGTCTGACCACGATTAATGACTAAGACGTTTCCCAAAAGCCTAATTTATCTCAAACCCCAGAAAGGTGGAAAGTTTTTATGAGTTCTACCATTCATAATATTAATTACATAAGTGACATCATTTATTTTCTGTCCCTGACCTGTTCACCTATTTCTTTTGTATCGCGGTGAATTGAATTGTGGTTTGTCCGTAACATTTAATATCCCCCAGTGTCATGTTATTCCTCCTTGGTTTTCATTGAGACCATCTACCCCTCGCTGCACAGGTTTAGGTTGCACTCCCGCCTCTTCCAGAGCTCGAAAACTCTCCTGTGTTTGTCTTTATAGGCGTCTCCAGCCATAAGTTACATTAGGATTTACACATGGAGTGGTCCTATATTCTGCAGTTTCTCCCTCTCATCGAAATAAAAAACTCCAGGGGGGCGAACAGGTAAATCTTTAAAGTACATTCTACTTTAACGCTTGATGATGTAGTGGCCAAAAGACGTTTTCTTAATTAAAATCCCTCCACTCTCTCTACAGATTAACATTGGATTAATACAGAACCTTTAATGACGTTCCTCTTTCCAAGTCTTTCTCACTGCGTTATTCATTTACTCCATACTAAGCAATCTTGAAGTGTCTTGCTTAAAGACAACCAGTAATGCCATTTGTAAACCATGCTGTATTCTGCACACCTCTGTAAACTGTACGACTTATTTATTCAAAAATATTGGTTTAAAATTAATAATCACTATGGAAACAGTCCGAATTTTTCATCATTCTGAAAACAATGGAGAGGAAAAATAAAATGTAGATTTTTTTTTCTATTGCTACAAGACGCCCCACTGCCTTTTTGTCTTCAGTGACATAATATTGTTTTGGAATAACCCACCAAAAAATGTTGGTTTAAAACTAATAATCACTATGGAAACAGTCCGAATTTTTCATCATTCTGAAAACAATGGAGAGGAAAAATTAAATGTAGATTTTTTTTTTTTTATTCCTGCAAGACGCCCCAGGTTATTTATCTGGTAGAGGGTTCACTGCCTTTTTGTTTTCAGTGAGATTATATTGTTTTGGAATAACCCACAGTAAGGCATTAAATACAGTGTCCATGTCCAAGTTATAGGTTAGATCTGTGGAGTTTTAATTTTTTTAGCAGTAAAACCACCTGTGATTTATACCAACATAGTCACTTGGTAAATAGTACTACTTATTAATACTGCAGTTTTATTTTTGACAATTAGAACAGCAAAAACTCAAGATTTATCATTTCAGGGTAAAATAGTTGTTTTAACAAAAAATGTGTTATGGCTGAAGTTAATTCAACTTCCACTAATGTTCATTTAACTCCCCTTAGTGTTAATTTGGCATCTCCCTCCCACCACTTCAAACTCCGTGACAAAATACCAGTTTGAGCCAGTTTTGTACATAATTTCATCTTAAATTAACTAAAAATAACGTGTAAAAATAAAACATCATATAACTCTTGATTCTGGGGTTAAACAGGAACTTTGGTCCAGTGTTACTTAATTAACATTTCAAATAATGTTAAATTAACTCTAGAACAGACTGACTCATAAACCCTGAGAAAATGTTAAAACTGATTCTGAGAGTCAGTTTTAACACTTTTTGCTGTGTATATTCCATATCCTTACAGCTGTTATGTAATACTGTACAAAGTTTAAGTTCTGTCTTAATTAAATGATGCAAAGCTTTGTTCATCGTGGACATGTTGGACTGGAAAATGCCAACGCTGAAACGAGGCCACAAAGCAGAACAACAGAACAAATGCAGCGTCAAATTCCTTTTCATAAATCTCATATTTATTCTCATTTCATAATGTTGGGACCTGAACCTGGCGGTGGATGGTGTGTTTAGGGAACGCAGGGGGTGTGGGATTTCTGGGCGCTCGCCAACAACAATGCACCTCCTGTCTGTGGGCCTCCGATGCAAATCCTCCATCAAGCCCAATGCAGATATACAGTATAAAAACAGCCCAACCAACCCAGATTTACATGGATATTTGTCACTGTCTCAACATGTAAGTTTGATTTGAACAGTTTTATCATACACTTTTTTAACTTTACTTTGGATGCATTCTCATTTTAGTCCAAGTTTAGTTCAGAGTTTAGTTTAAAATGTCTGGTTTGTTTATTGGGCTATTTGTTACACTATATTATGGTTAATTCAAGTGCATATTTTTGAATTTTGGGAATGATACACACCCATTTAAAACTTTAAACTTCCTTTTCCGTACTGTACTTGATTCCTCTTAATTGAGAAATATTTTTAGGCTGTGACAGTACAGTATACCCCCTCTTTGTCCTGACCCGTCCACTGCAGCTGTTGAGTGGGTGGGTGGGGCTGGCGGTGGAGGAGAGGGGCTGTAAATGACCGTCCTGGGACTCGGAAATGGGACGAGTTTGTTCGTGATCCCGACTGGCCCCAGCTGTGCAACAAGAGGAGGGGTATTCCAGCATAATTAAAAGTACGGCTCTGCGCAGGAAAGGCGGACTTCATTAAAACTTAATCAGGTTTAGGAGGAGTTTCGGCTCTATTGTTTTGTTTGAGTGACTGACTATACGTAAGACTCCCTTTTCTCTTCAAAGATTGATGTCTTTCCTTACAAACGTAGCCTCTTGGCGTTTCCTTTCTCAATCCAGCTCTTCTCCTTTGCCAGTGTCTGTACTTCATTATTTTCAAAAGAATGGTTAAGCAGGGTGGGCAGACTGGGAACAACAGTTTTCCTCTGGACCAGCCCATCCGGTCAATTCAATAGACGAGTTCCCGGTCGTGCCAGTCCGAGCCTGGAGGTTAGCGACCTAGAGGTGACATAGATCTGCACAGTAAATGTTCAAATGCGCTTTTCTGCCTTCTACGTCCTGCAAAAAATGTAGAAAAGCAGCATCCCGAAGTAACAAACAGGCCGTTTCCCAAGTATTCACACATGCACTTTCATTCACTTTGCACTTTATACATTTACATTGCACTTTTGTAGCACACAGCACTTATGAGATACGCTAATTTGCACATATAAAAAAATTGCACACGTTTGTATTTGTTTTAAAATATTTATTGAAAATGTTTTATCTGTCGTGTGGTTCCGGCCGGACGGGCACTTCCGGGTTTGCGGAGACAGAACCATTTACAATTGGGCAGTGCAATATATGTGCAGGTTTTAAAATGAGTTGTGACTTGTGCGTGTGTGTAGTGTGGATTTTTAAATTGTGAATGGTATGAGTGTGTGTGCGTTTTGTGCTTTTACTCACCCTGTGTCTTGTCCAGGTGTCTCAATAAAAAGGTCCCAGCGAAACAGACACAGAGGCTTTTAAAGTTCCGGGCCAGAGAAAGGCGGCGACATCGGGAGGGGGATTAGCACTAGTTTTAATTTGGGTTTTCACTTTATATATTTATTAAGGGTTTGGTTTTAGGGTTTTATCTTTTGTATGTGGGTTTTATTTGGTTTAATGTGGGATAGTTATTTTAACGGAGGATTTTATTTAGTTTTAAAAAAATTGTACACCCCTGGAGTTTTAGTTGGTTTTATCTGACAGTATAAAAGGCGCCTGAAAACACCACTTCTGCTGTTGGAGAAGCTGCTCCTACAATCCTCCCTGAACCTTTTTTTTTTGCACTCTGCACTTTGCACTTTGTTTGGAACTTTGGAAAAGAAAAGAATAAAAATTGTGGACCATGCTACTCCGGCCTGCTGCATCTTATTTTGTGTCGCTCACTGCCATCCAGCCGCTCTAACCGTCTCGTCACACCCGGAATAACAATGTTTTATGGTAAGAGCAGAAGCTACAGATCAGAAGACTCATAACTGACTGGGAACCAAACATCTCGCATGACGTTGTTGGTGCATTATTTATTTGGTGGTTTTCAGATTGTAAAATGTGTTGATGTCAGATGTTCAGTGCAAGAGACGGATTTTCCTATTGATTACGCTGTATTTTGCTATGAAATTTCTAATAGATTAACTGACAAACACTGGATTTGATCATTGTTACGGCCCCAGGCCTTCAGTTTGTATTTTTGTCTGTTTTTTTGGTCATTTTGTTCCTGCTGCCCGAGCCCTGGTCCCTGATTGGTGGAGCACCTCTTCACCTGGCCCCGCCTCCAGCCTCCTCCCCCTATTTAAGAAGATCACAGCTCCTGTTCAGGGCTGCTGGACTTTGTGGCCAGTGCCAATGAGTCTCATTTGTGTCAGTCACTTTGTGTTTGTGCTAGTATGTGACTTCTGTGTGTTGAAACACTCAGTTTTGGTTTAGTTCGTTCTGTTTTGTGCCTTTTGATTTGGTCACTCAATTCTGTTTGTTGGTTTGTGGTTTTCTTTGGGGAAATTCGTGGTTTTGGTTTATTTTTGTGTCCCTTAGTTTTTGTGAACCCACGTGACCCGTTTTAGCACAAAACTTGTTTTACGTTAAACCTGTTGTGTTGTTTCTTAACGTGGTTTAGTTATGTACATATTTTACCATGTTTTGTTAAGTTAA
This sequence comes from Scartelaos histophorus, assembly GCA_000787155.1. Classification (NCBI taxonomy): domain Eukaryota; kingdom Metazoa; phylum Chordata; class Actinopteri; order Gobiiformes; family Gobiidae; genus Scartelaos; species Scartelaos histophorus. The sequence continues at coordinate 3,658 of KN488827.1, read as the reverse complement.
ACCTTTTACACTCCTGTTAATTAAACATTACTGATTTCTTCCATTTTCCACCTTGGTGTTTTTTGTTACTTCCCACACCCGAGCAGAGCTGGGTCGTAACATTTTGCTATTATTGCTGTATTTTGCAATGAAATTTCTAATAGATTCACTGACAAACGCTGGATTTGATCATGTCCATTAGTGACTAGATCATCTCTCAGCCATAGTTCCCATCTGTATTAAATATTATAGAATCTGGTGATGTCCCTGAATCCAAGCAACAGAGGATGGCGGTTGTTTTGTTTCTCCAGTTTTCATTGCAGTCTTCACAACACTAAATCGAGCAGATCACATGATGTTGTTTGTGGTTTAGAGTTACGTCCTGGCTCAGAGTTTTATGGAATATCGGACTTTCAAAATGGCCGCCTCGTTAAAAGATCACCACAAAACTCTGACCAAGTTTGCCTGATTTCAGATCGGCACATTCCATGTTACTCATCACATTTCAGACCATCTTAAACCAAATAAATCTCTCTCTTCACTGCCTGTTTCCAAAAGCTCAAACCTGGCTAATAAACAGGGAGCTTGAAAGTATTTTTACCTGCAGCATGTCTACATATGTTTCAAATCAACAAAATTACAAAATGAGATCACTCGTATTTCACCTCCGCTCATTATTATTTATTAATTCATGTATTTAATCAGTTGCATTTACACTTAAGGCGCATTTATCCAATAACAAAAGGCGGTGATAATTGTGGAACATTACATTCATAGATCTCCTTGGAGCTCACTTGGCAGCTGAACCGTGCGCTAACTGACCAACTACAAACTCCATTTCCACCGGGGACCCAAGGCACTATTTATCTGTTAAATGCAATTTGTTTGTAAATGTTGACATTCCCATGGACACAGCTTTGTACACGCAAGTAATCTGCAGGGTATTTAACTGGACTGTTTTTCCATAGCTCTAACATTTCGATTACTGATTAAGAAACAGGTCAAATCAAATAAAAAGTCTTGCATAATCCTTTCTGACAAAAACGATAACTTTGCTTTGTGTCTTAAAGGTCCTTGTGAGGTTTAAGCCAGATTAAATTACCTTCTCAAAAGCATCCCTGGAGTTGTGTTTTTTATTTTATTCACATGTGAGAAACCTTTTATCGTTAGCTTATCTGCATCTCCAATGTTCTAAATTCTCTGTTCCACCTTGGGATGTCATGAAGCGGGAGTTTTAAAGTTAACAAATACCTTTTACGTGATCCAAATGATTCTACTGCAGGAGTATGGAGTTTAAAAACACAGTGGAGCACTTCCTTTATCACCACATGACATCACGAGGTGGAAAAGAGTGTTTTTTATTTGAGAGAAAAACCTAAACATGCAGAATTTGTGTGTTAAACGTGTGAATGAAACGAAACACAGCTTAGGGTAAGTTTGTGATAAGGAAACTTTTATAACAGACGTAATATGGGCCCTTTACCTTTAAAATAAACATTTGTGAAGTAAAAAAATGATCATATCTGAAGGTGTTTTCCAAAGGTTGTGCGAGGACAGGCGAAAAACGTCAGTACCACATAGTTTCGGTCAAACATGGCGTCATACAAGTAATACTTTCATCAAAATTGTACAAGAGCTTTATGACCTCTGGGATGTTCTGCACTTCTTTCTGATTAAAATACTATTTGGTATTTTCAGACTACTGCCAGGTTAAGTGATTGTCCACTCTGCTTCTTCCTCGGGGCCACTGGGTCATATCAGTAAAGCCCATTACACATTCCCAGAGTCAATAATGCGCCCTAATGCTGGTTTAAAGTCTTTTATTACATTCTTTCCTTTTGATTCCCCAAAGCCATGACCCAGCTTCAGATCAGGACTCACACTGGTCCTTAGTCTCGCTCTGTGGTTCAGGGAATCTCACATATTTCACAGTTGTCTCAATCTAAAGTGCAGAAGTGCCACCGAGCAGTGATCCTAACCCACATTACGCTGTTAAAAATCTATGTTATAATGTTTCCTCGTCACAAACAGACCCGGAGTTGTGTTTTATTTCATTCACATGTTGAACACACAAATCCTCCATATTTATAAGAGTTCTTCTCTCAAACAGAAAATACAAGTGCTCCATTGGGTTTTTAGACCCCATACGTCATACATAACTAGAAACATTTGGATGATTTTATATTTGGACTTGCCAAACCCTTCTGAGCTAAAAGAAGAAGGTGGATGTTAACTTGAAACTAGTGTCTGACATTTAAAATTTAGTTTCTATTTAACTTTTTCAAATATTTACAATATCAAGTCTATGTTTGACATTTATATTCAACATTTTTAGTGTTTTTTATGTACATGAATTGGCTACAAAGCTGTTTAAAAAAAAATCAACTCCTGCACACTGTCTCATTGCTGTATTTATTTTATTTTAACATGAATTGGCTATGACCTTACAAAATGACAGAGAATAAACTTTAAATTGTTTCATTTTCTAAAACATGGTTGGGATGTTAATGTTCTGAGTCATATGAACATGATTTTGATTTGAAAACTTGAAAACACGAGATTTGAAAAAATGGACACGCTCGGACAATATTTGTTTGAATATTATGGGGGAAATGTCTATTCAATAAAGCTGAAATTTCATGTGGGACTAAAAACTTCAGAAACTATGCAAATAAGAAGTAATTTCAAGTAATTTAAAAGTTTAAAAATGACAGTGGCACCTCATGACATTTTAACATTTAAGTACAAAAAACATGCATAATGATTTCTGAAAAAAATGATTTGGTTCCATGGAGGTCAGAGGTACTACAGGTATGTCGGGTTCTACAGGTATGTGGTGAATTATTATGAAATTTGAACCTTTTTAAGTGAAGAAATTGCAAATTGGACACACGTCATGTCATTAACCCAGATTTAGTCAGACTAATAATGCAGGATGTGTGTGAATGAAACAAAACATCACTTTGAGTATGTTTTTGAAGAGCGAACAACATTATAACATGACTCAAAGCTCAACATAATCCATGCAGGAGCTTAAAATCAAACACGACCTTTGACGAAGTTTAAAATAAAAGTGAAAATGCAACTACTCAACTTCAGAGCCCCTCCCAAAATCCCCCCTTTCTCCATTTGACCCGGGGCTGTGACCGAAGCCTCCGTGGGGTTTAATAATGAAGAATGCATGTATTGTTTAGAATGGGCCCATCATCCTTCTCTGTCAGCATCACTGCTCCACTCACAGCTGCTGTCTGAAGCTGCCCAAAAGGAGGATTCTGTAATGGACAGGTCACAGCTACAGACACGGGGTAATGGATGTGATGAGTAATGCTTCAAATAACACACCGAGAAGAAGCTGTTCCATGGAAAATGTTTGTAAACAGCAGCATTTGGGTTTTAGGAGCGAGATTAAGCTAAGATATACAGCTGTAAATCAATGGATCACTGTGTCAAACTGATTCTGCGAGGAGATAAACTGTTACTTTGACTTTGTATCATTTCTGAAAGTGATTTTTCACAGAGCAAATAACAATGGTCCTAACACAGAATCTTGTGGGACTCACATGGAATTACCAAATTAGTAAGTAAATACGTTTTTGTCTATATAGGGCTTTTCACAGACACTTTACAGATCATTTACAGAATTAACCATTTGTAATTACTGTATTTTTGGGGCTATAAA
>JACN01110864.1:0-25083 GCA_000787155.1 Scartelaos histophorus | reverse complement strand
TTATTTATTTATTTATTTTTTATTATCTCTGTCCATTACTGTTTAACATGTTTAAAATGCATTTACAATTTTAGGTATTTCCTTTTTTGTGCGTTCGTTTCTTTTAAAGCCACAGTCACGTTTTAGCCAGAGAATAAATCATCATTAAATTTCCGTTTTTCTTTCTTGTTTTTTCTTTTTGTTTTGCACTGTTAAAACATGCGCCCTTATTCTGAGCGGGCTTGCATCTTTATAAACTTGACTCTTATCGGGCTCGGAGGAGGGCCTCTTCCTGCTCGTCTCCGTGGAAATGCTGATCCCATATTCCTCAGTATGGAATAAAGCTTTGAACTTTGAATTTCATGGAGTCATACAGCTGCACTTGATATGCCAGAGGAAAGTTGCACATTGTACCTTTAAAATTACTGTCCAATCAGAAAGCATATGAGCTCTTTATCTTTGCCAGGTCATAATGCAAAAACAACTAAACATTTAATAGCGTTTTCTTTCTTTATTAGTAGGAGCTTATATGATACGAACTCTATTTATTCTAATCAATAAATATGTTCATGTAACCCACAGAACGCTTCTACAGGAACTTCCATTCGCTTCCTCCCCATAATGACTAACCCGCCTGCGCACATTCATGTTTTATTTGAATCAAAATAAAATAAATAAATAAAACGTTTTTCAAAATTCCCCTTTTCTTTCTCCTCTTGGTTTTCCCTCACACAGCGCCAAAGCCAAGACGTGCTCCATGTGCACCGGCCTGGCACCCGCAGTTCAAAGTGACTGATCTCCAATAGAGGGCACAGTTGGCTGCATTCACACACAGGCAGACACCAGCTAAAACCACCGTCACCAAACACCACCGTGCCGCACACCCCGAGCCTTCCTCCTCCAATCAAACAGCCGAATATGTTGCTAAGTAACTAACTTTCACATCCCGCCGAGTGTATTAGAGAAGAGGACAAATTAGTCGAGCTATAAAGGTGAGCGCTGTCAAAAAATATTGCATTGTTACCTGAATTATTAAAGAGCTCTTATTATGCTGTTTTGTGATGTTATAATGTTGTTTTCTTATTAAAAACATAACTGGAGTTGTGTGTTGTTTCGTTCACACATATTTAACACACAATCCGGAATAGGCTGAGTTATTCTCTCCCCCTCCAAACACTCTGTTCCACCTTGTGATGTCATGTGGTAATACAGGAAGTGCTCCGATGTGTTTTTAAACTCCATACACCTTCACTGGAATCGTTTGGATATTTGCAGCCCCGGGATTGCTGATCTCGACTTAACAAAAGGTAAAGATGTAGCTCTTAATTTGAAAAGTAACACGGCATGACATCACAAGTTGGAACAGAGGATTTTGAGCTTTGGAGACTAATAAGAAACGTGTGAATGAAACAAAACACAACTCCAGGCAACATTCTAACATGGCTTAAAGCTCTCGAGAGTCAATTTAAATACAGAGACTTGTCAAAACTGATGAATTATTTTGGAATTATTGGGATTGCATTTTTTTTGTGATTAAAATCCTTTATCATAGTAGCAGATTTTTCTCAAAACGCCTAATTAGAATGACTCCCAATTCAAACTGACTCTGTTTCTAAACACTTTGCAGCACAAACACATGACTGGACTCTTTGTGAAGCTGAGGCTCGGTAGTTTTAGCCTCTGATGTCTGATCTACTCTAATTATAAGTGGGAACTAGCTCGGCACAGAGGAAAACTTGATTTCAAACACCACCTAGATATAGGTATAGCTTGGTGTCTGGAGGAATGATCTGATAGACGGTACACTGAGCATTTGTTGGGTCTTGACAATTCCCATATCAAAGCTGAAGCTCAAACCACGACAAATTAAGAGTCCAGGTGGAATTCCTTAAAAAATATATAGTGAATTTTAGGTGTATCTTTGTTATTTGTGAGTACAGATCCCGATTCACCCCATGTTGGTCGATTTGCCTGAAAACAAGTGGGTTACAGCTTTTCCCTTTATGAGGCTTATGTTTTACTTTGAAGGGATACGACGCCGTACAGTACACATTTTAAAGACGTGCGACCAATAACCATTTACGAGAAGACTTATGCTGCTAAACCATAAGGATCCATTCATTTCAGAACAAGTCTAAACTACAGGGTTACGCTTAGGTTATGGCATATAATTGTGTTTTTTGTTAATTATTTTACAAAGAAGACTGGCAGCCTTTGCAATTTGCTGATTGAGACATTTAGATTTGAATGTAATTAATCTCGCATCCCTAAGTATTATTGATGAAATGCTTTGAAATGAGTGGCAATGTCTGATATATTTTAGCGACATAGAGAAATTAAAGCAATTAAAAAACAAGGCAATTCAATATTTTGACAATAAAGAATAAATAAATAAATAAAGGAGAGCTGTAATGAATCTCTACAGACCAAGTAGGACTATATATAAAATATTACATAAAGCTTTTTAATAATGGATGTATAGGGGAAATAAATCTTCATAATAGTATCATAATAATAGCACAAGCCCTTGGGAACTAAAAGCTTAGACGTGGGCTGAACATCATCTACAAGATAATATATACTTTTTAAAATATGCTAAATTAGAATGTGATGTTGTAAGATAAGAAATAAGAAAACGCTAAAAGGAACTGATGGAGAACACTTTTTTTTTTCAGTACTGTTTAATTTAACAATCCATTCACTTTTTGTGCATGAACCAACACATTTGTTACATTCCAGATTGTATAATAAACCTGATTATAGTTAATCCCCGAGTTAAAAAGAGTGAGGTTATTTTAAAGCAGACCTACTATGGAAAATCGATCTTTCTGAGCTTTTAAACATGTTATAGTTGTGTCCCCTCACCATTTACTCACCTGCAGTTGTATTCAATTGGTGCATGCTGGAGCAGTCTTAAATCACCTTTTCACCAACATCGGGACGTGCCCACTGTTCTGTACTTTGACGATTTTATTCTCTTAATCCCTGATAATCGTAGGACGCAGCGTCGCGTAGTAATTTTGGTACAAATGAAAAAAAAAAAAAAATTCCACTCCTCAATAGTGTGATGTGCAGCTATCCACTGAAAGCACCGACAACTCCGAAGCTCTTTGTTGTGTTGTGTTTACAGAGACGTCAGCTCCCATTGGGCACCGCAGTTTTCTTCACTTGTTTCTTCTGTTTTGAGATGAATATTGCGATTTAAAATGTCCATATTACAGCATTATAATCCATAAATATCATAGATTATAACAATGCACAATACGTCTTCTTTAAGTCAATATCCACCGTGACAAATGGACTCATAATTTGATGCTTACCTCAATAAAATGCAAACTTCTCTTCAAAAAGTACCTCACAAAAGTATTGCTAAATGTCACTGTGATTTCCTCCATTCTAAGATAGATTCTCCTTATTTTTTCCCTTCTCTCCTCTCTTCTCGGCGTCCTTGACTGAAGATTGGACTTGCGCATTGGAGTTAGATTGTGGAGCATTTGCCTTTCATGCAGATAATACCGTTTGATGGAGGCGTGTTTTTGATGTGCGGGGCTGTGGTAGAAGAATCCAAGAATTCCAAGGCCGCGTGCAGCCGGCTGATGGGAGAAAGGCTTGTCCTCACTGATAACTTCATCCCCGCATGTGGTCGGACTGGGGGGATTTTTGAAAAGTGCCCAGTCAGAGGTTCAACGTGCATGGGGCCCCCCGCGGAGAGCTGGGGCCAATCCTCGGAGCTCTGTGATCTGGAACCACTATTGTTGGATTCCTCTGTTCCTTTGCCTGCAAAGCCAAGAAGAAAGGACAAAATAAATAAATGTGTGAGCTTAGAGGGATAACAGAGCGGGCTAGTTTTGGAATTGGAAGTTTTCATTTTGGTTTCATGAGAATTGTGCAATTTAGAACATTGCATATAGGTTTGTTATTTTTTATTTATTTATTTTTTTTAAATACAATTGATGCATGCAGGATGAGGGGGCGATTTGAGAAAAATATCTAATTTGACAAGTTGTGCGCAAGCTCAGATTTGCGATTTATGTTTTAGTAATAAGATTCCGTTCAAAGCTCACACGTCCAGAAGAATTGGAAAAAAAAAAAAACCTGCCGACTGACAAAGTAATACCATTTCCAGTCACATTTTTACAGATCTAAACTACAGTGTTAGAGTTTTTTATACAGAATAGAACACGAAATTTAGTTTTTTGTGGAGAAAAGTACAGTACGTCATAAATTGCAGCCTTCCCGATTTGCTAATTGCATCAACTGCTATTTAATCTTGGACCCTTGATACTACCAGTTAATTATATATAGGAAAACCACATTGAGCCTATATAAAAATGCTGCTTTAGCAACATGTAGCTTTTAGCAACAGTGGTTAATAATTGAGTATGAAAAGTAACAGTAATGTGTGTGAGTGGTTGGGGGAATGAATTGACTGTAAAGTGTTTTTGAGTTTCCAAAAAAGCACAATATAAATCAAATGCATCTAGACCTACAACAAGGTAATCTATTATTTTTTTAGAGTAGATTAAAAGTCCTGTATTAAAATCCTCATTAAAAACATACCTGGAGTTGTGTTTTGTTTCACACATGTTTAACACACAGATCTTGCATATTTAGGCTGAATTCGTCTCTCAAACTTTCCACTGTTTTTATAAAATCATTTGGATAATTTCAGCTAAAGGTAAAAGGCAGCTATTAACTACCACTTCATGACATCACAAGGTGGAATATAGTATTTTGAGCTTTGAAGATGCAGACGGACAAATAATAAAGGATTATGCAAATGTGTGAATGAAACAAAACACAACTCCAAGTGTGTTTTTGAGGAGGTAACAACATTTTAACATGGCTTAAAGCTCGTAATAGTCAATTTTACGTTATATAGGACCTTTAATCAATTAGCAAAATAATCATTAAAGGGAAACTGATAACAGATTTATAGTTGGGCTCTTCTAAAACAAAATTTGAATCTACATTTTGCAAACAAAGATAAGATAAGATAAGCTATGCCTTTATTAGTCCCACAGTGGGGAAATTCCAGTGTTGCAACGCACAGTTCAAGAACAGCAGGAAAATGGAAATGTGCAAAAAAAAAAGATCATAAATAATGGCTTAAAAATGATTTAAAAATAGACTCTCAGTGAATTATAATGTTATGTACAGCAGCATTAGACAGGATAAATACCAGTAGAGTGAATTATATCAGAGAAACAGCAACAACATTTTAAATTTGGATATATTTTAAAAGGTATAACTGTTCTAAAATTACTTGTTCTACTTTATATCTCACTAAACCACCCTTTTTTGTGGTGGCACTTCTGGTTAAACAGAAATCCCATTATTGTCAATGGAGTTCTGCATCTAAAATATGACACAAAGTTGGATCATTTGTGTAAAATGTTCAACTTTCATGTGCACCAACAAGTCAACACTTCACCCGTTCTCTGCGAAGCTTTAAACGGCTTTATATTCCTTATTGAATTTATTTGCTGTAAAGATCGGCAGCCCCATAAAAATGATACAACCCGGATAATGACGGCGGCGCCCACAGTAACTTCCGAAATAAGGTGAAAAGCCCGTTAATTCCAATTTAATATCTAAAACATCTCTTCAAAGTGATTTTCTATATAGCTCATTGTAATAATCTTGCTTTTGGACGTGGATAGCGCTCTAAATTTGTTTTCCGACAATAATTTATAGTGAAGGCAGGCACTGTTTGCAAATACAAGGCACTGCAGCGTATAGGATTCTGTCGAAGTCTTCTGATATATTTCATGCCCCCAATCCACAAGCGCTCATACAATTGGCAGCATTTTCCGTTCCTGTTAGTTTCTCACCTTCGCTCTGACAAAAGGGACGAGAATAGCAGATGCAGTCTAAATAAATGTGTGATTTCTTGCAGAAGAATCACCACTAGGTTATTGGAGCTGTTAATTAAACTGTTAGAAAAACAATAGGAGGCATGAAGAGATGTTTAGGCCTATTCAGAATATCACTTACATCTCGCTGTTGTTTCGGTTACATTCTGGTGACATCTTTGTTTTTGTAGAATAAAATGATATAACAATGTGTGTAGCGTCATTTAAAGGTGCATAACTTTTCTGGTGGAGGGTCTGTCGCCTTCTTGTGTCATTCCTCTGCTTACAAAGTCCCACAGTGTGACATTAAATAGCTCTACCTTACATGTATATCAATTTTATGGGTTTTATAGCTTAAAAATACATAGAAAAACAGGCATTCTGACTGGGGTGGGGTTGCCTCTCCATAGATCTGACCTGTTACTTGGTCTGCTCTTCGTGAAACATTCCAGGCAAAGCAATAGCATAAGCATTTGACAGACCCTCCACCAGAAAAGTTACACAATGCACCTTTAATACAGATGGGGGCAGCTAAAATAATCTTGTTAAAATGCTGATTGTTTATTGTAATAAAGCAAGTTCAAATAGAAATGATCAGGTCCCACATTTGTGCATTTAAAGATGGTAAAACACAGTGTCATCAATAGGAAAAGCCATCACTTGCCCCCATCTGAGAGCAAGACACCATCACATTATAGAATCTAAAAACCACCATTGGTGATGTAAGAGCCATTTTTGTCTATTTAACTTTCATTTGCCAGACCAGCCAGCCAGTCCCTACTAAATTCTATTTGAAACTCGAAATTGGATCATAAAGAATGTCAAACAACCGTCTTAACTTGGAACAAAATCAATCAAAGCCACTAATTTGTAGCACGCATATCTTTCAAATAAGTTATCTTGGAAAATTCTCATTCATCATGTCAAAATATATATAGCTTCTTTTACCTGAGACCTGCTCTGATTCTTGATTCTGCAGAAATCCATTCTATTTTCATCATTATAGTTAATTAATTTTTATATTCTTCATTTTACTTGTAAACCAGCATGTTTGTTTAGACCCAAATGTACCGTGCATTTCTCTGATTGGTTTATCTGCCGGTCGTTCATGTCCATCGAAAACTGGCAGTGGTGAAATGTAAAAAGTAAAAGTAGTAAAGTACTAGTAGTAGTAGGTAAAATATGTAGGTACCTGTACTTTACTTACGTACATTTTACAGTGGATACTTTTACTCCACTACATTTTTAAAGGCCTGAAAAGTAAAAGTCTTCTGAAGGCTGAGGGTTTATTTTAAACACATTTGTAATTTGAGTAACCACAAATATACATATAAAAAAGAAAAAAAAGACTAATACTTTTTAGTTACCAATACCAGTAATGTAACAATAACTGAAATATTGTGATATTGTATCGTCACAAGTCAAAAATATATTGAATCACAAGTGTCTTTGCTTAAATTCATTGTTGTGGTGCTGTAATAGCTAAAAACAAGCAGAGGAAACCACATAGACCATGATCCTTTGCTCTTTCAGTGCAGACTGCATGAAAAATGACTTATTAGGCACATTTAAAACTTATTTTCGTGTTAGAACAGCACCAAATGCTTATTGTGGCATTTTAAAAGTAAAAAGTTCATAGTTTTAAGTCTCCATAAAATATTGGAATAATTATCGCACCATGAGATGCGTATGAAGAAAATATGAGAGATTCATTACATCCCTAACTAATACTTTTACTTTGCAGATTTGTTTATGTGATATTTGGGTATTTTTTGCTCCATTAGCTGTACTTTTACGTAACAAAATTGAGTACTTCTTCCATCACTGGAAATTGGGAAACAGGGTTGTTAAAATGCATGGTTTTCTAAAATGTAAATGTGCACATGTTGAGTCTAATCATTTCATACAGCGACTAAACTACAGTTGCTATATTAAAACAGAAACCTAGCCTACATTTTAACATTTAACACAACATCTGGTCTGTCTGTGGGCTGGAAAATGTTGTGATGTCATCTGAAACTTATAAAACACACAAGCAGATAATTAGAGGTACAACTAAAGATCACTCCGCTAATAGATTAATCTTGTTATTATTCTTTTGATTAATCAAGCTTGTTTCAGCCCTGCACATTATGATATTGTTCCATGGTGTGGGTTATCCAGCTGTCCTTGGCTGGCCTTTCATAACTTAATTAGCCTAATACAAGTCCGTCTGAGGCGTTAAGTGTGAAAACTTGATTAGGCTCTATAAGTACATTTTCCTCCGGGCCATTTTCTGCCTGTCTCAAACCAAGCCACAATTACTTTGAGCGCATTAGCCCCGTCTGGTAAAACTCAACCTGCAGCCATTTTATCCCACCCATAGAAGTCAACAACACATACATACTGCACCATATAGGGAAAAAATGTCCAGAAAATTGTGAATTGACTTCCAAAAATAGGCATATAGGCTACGCAGGAAACCAAATAATGTTTTTGGTGTTGTAAACATGTTGAGTTGACATGAAGGGTGATGTATTGTTCCTGCCCTTGAAAGTCTAGAGGCCTTGAACCTTATTTTTCTATTAGAGGCCCCCATGAGCATCAATGCCCCAGGCCCAACGTGTGGACAGACCTGCTTGCAAATAAATAGTCATACATATTCAATAACTTATTTTCCTTCCCGTTGCTTTGATGCAGTGGGCTCAGAAACTGGCCTGGGACCTGGAATACACGCTTTTCCCATGAGCCCGGTCACCGCTGAATATCCCTGCGTTCAGACGGGCGTGATTGACAGGTGGATCTGCGACACACATGGTCTGTCTGTATCAAAGCAAATATGGCTGCTTAGGGACTTACAAGGGACTGAAAAACACTGTGGATTTCCGTAGAATCTATGAAAAAAGCGAAGAAAACTCAACTTTTTGCAAACTATCAGATGACCAATGAGTTCCTTCGTTTCACATACGTCACTGAAAAAGAAAAAAAAAGTAAATTGCACTGAGAGCGAGCAAGAGCCAGACTAATTTACCCCTGCATAAAAAATAAAATACAGAGATATATCATTCTGAACTATGTATGAATCTATAATTAGCCTACAGCATTACATTCGGGACCAGATACTTTTCTGACTGATAATTTGTGTTAAAAATTTTAAGCCTATTTTTTCCCCCCTCGGAGCTACTGAGATATTGTAGTCTAAAAGTATGTGAAGACAAATCGCAATGTCCTGACCCGTTCTATAATTCTATAATCAATCTTATTATTACTTACTTTACTTTGAATATAACAGTTAATATTCAATTATTTCTATAGCATATTTCATCAACAGTTTCCAAAGTGCTGCACAAATACATCATAAGATCAACTATAATAAAATAATGATAAAATAACGCTCAGATTAGTCTGAAAACAATAAAACCAGTAAAGTTAAACAAGTGCAAACACCATAAAATAGTAATAAATAAATAAAAGCAATAAAATAAAGTAAAACACAGAGGACCACACAACTCACGCGGTGTTAAAAGCCAGAGAATAACAACTCGCCCTTATGTAACAGATAACCCTTTGTCCTGTCAATAATCATATCATCGCTGTCTTTCTATGACCTCTTGTATATAACTGGGATTTTATATTTTATTATTTTTATTTTATTTTGACTTGTACATATGTATTTACACCATTATGTTTTCTCTTGCTATCTTTGCTGCTACGTATTTAGAATTTGTTTTAGCATTTATATATTTTATCTTTGTTATTGTATTTTATTATGATGTGTGAGCTACTTTGTCCAAATAATTTCCCTTGTGGATCAGTAAAGTTTGTCTAAATCCACGTCTAAGTCTCGTTTACGCACTTGTCCCACAGAGAAGAGAAAGAACTCGGCGACAGATCCGATCCAGCTCTGTAATTAGGCGTCCAGGCCTTCTCAGATTCTGTTTGCAGACTTCTTACCTGGACTCCGCCTCCGTTTACACAGGAAGCGCTCGAAAATCCCAGCTCCAGACGTTACCTGAACGCGACCTGGAAGCGCGGGAACACACAGGTCACGTGAAGAGGAAGAAGGAACGACAAACTGATTATATGTGGTTATACTTTAATATTTGTGCTTTCCGTCATGCTGTCTCATTTTCCTTTAGGTTTATAAATTCTAGATAATGCAGGAACAGCTAAAGGTTTGCGGAAGTGCGCCGTTAGCCTTATATTTATGTATTAGCCTGTTGGGTCATGCGCTTTAACCTGTTTTAGCTAGGCTGGTGGTTATACTTTTCAAAATGTAAGCTAAATATCTAAATTGGTCTTTAAAAGTGGTGTGGATAGGTATAATTAGAATGTGAGAACTACCTTTTTTCCCCCACAAACACAGCTTTAGTTTCATTACGCACGACTACCAGTTGAAATGCTCCATATTCCCTCTGTAAACGGAGCCATTAGTTAATTACCATGGTTTGATAAAGGGACTAAACCAATTATAGATGTGGATTCTAACTTGTTTCGTTTTTTTTATATAGTTGTGGGTCAGACTTGAAGAGATTCAACTAAAAACCTGGAGAGGGAGTAGAGCGCTTTTTGTTCAGCTCGGTTCTAGTTAATTATGTCCTTACGCAGTGGCGGCGGTGACATGTTGCTCACCGGCGCTAGGTCCTTTCCATTCATGTCTCTCTTCTTTTTGGCCTAGACCACGGAGGCTGACAGAGCTGATAGGCAGAGAGAGACCGGGAGCAACGCCGAGCGAAGCCACGGGATCCATGCGCAGTATCTCCCCTCAGCAGCGCAGCGCGGACACGAGAGGAGCAGCAGAGGCTGTGGAGCTGCTGGTGCATCCCGAACACGCACAGTTTGAAGCGCACATCCAGCCGACAGCATCTCCGTTTTACCTCCACAAAAGGACCACTGACTGCAGCGGCGTTGGATGTACTCGCTCCGGAGCTCTCTGGGTAGGTTTGGAGCGTGACGCGGAGCAGGCAGCTGGAGCAGGCATCCGTGTACGTTTACAACAGTGAATGCTCGGGATTGTGGGTCTTTCTTTGGATATTTTCTTAAAACTCTCCGGACTAATTGCGCCGAATTGAGTAACGCCACGGTGATTGTACTCGAGAGCTTTCCAAGTTTGGATACGCGCACTGCTGGAAGTTTATGCACGCTGCCTCGGACAAGACAGCGACAGCTACAAGCAGGTCAGTATTATGATTAAATAATCTCTGCTCACTGTATGCATAAATCTATTCTACTTCATACGTTGGGGATATGGCGTTGTAGTTTCGTGTGGTGCTCATCGTTCCATACACATCCAGTGTCATGGTGTGAAAGCGGGTTGTGTTATCATTAAACCACATATATTGAGAACTGCGATACAGTTTAATTTACTTTTCCTAGCCCATGTCACGCTTTCTTCTTATATTTCAATGCATAAGGAAAAACGTAATTTACTATCGTAACCTAGACTCTATAGGTCCGAGGCGTTTTTGTGATGCGAGTCTTGAGTAACACAGAACGTGCAGTTTGATTGTTTCACGTACCAATACTTAGTGTCACTATTTTCATTTTGCATAGTTTTATACAGTTGCAGTTTGTATGCAAAGCATACTTGTTGTAATCCATATACTGTTATTGCAGGTAAATCACCAGTGAGCTCACCATTGCATGCTGGTAACATTTACCTCCAGTGAGTGTGGGAACTTAACCTTTTTCAGCGTGCATCACCTCTCACCTCATCAGGACATTATCCCTCAAAGGTAGTGTCATGGCCATGGTCCAGATTATGAAAGTAACACATACAATGTTGTGCGCTCACCGTCCTTTTTATTTACTGTTAGAAACACTGTACCAGCTAAGTGTATGTTTCTGTGTGTGGTGCTGCACAGCTCCACTGAGGCTCAGTGGGACATATGCCCTCACATCTTTAAGGCTGTATTTATGACATCAGTATGAAGTCCCAGTATGACAAGCGCAAGATAGATGTGTGCTCTGCAATTTCGTGAAATCAAAGCTAGTCTTTTTACTACTAAAAACTCCTGATTGAAAAATCTGCTTTGGCTCATCTCCTTTATATTAATTATATCATAACCCACTCATGCGACTTGTGTCAGTGACTTAAGTCAAAGACGAGAGTGATAGGATTTCAGTGTCGCATCACCCAGGCTACACACAATCTGCAAATACACACACTGCACGTCCATATGATAGCCCAGAAGGACAAGTCTATCTGTCGGCATAAATTGATTCATGCATTTGGTGCTGAGTGCTTTGAGGAACTGGAGAAGTTGAGTCCATTGTCTCTTTCTTACTCTGTGTCTGCCCCTCTTGTATCTCAACACTTAATCTAAAGAAAATTCTTCTGTGTGTGTGGTAAAGATGCAGTTCAAATAGTTATAATGTAATATTTCATGAATGTATCACTATTATTGATCCTTAGAATCTTTCTGAGGAACAGACTTATCCCGTTTTAATTTAAACTCTCCATTCAACTTGTCAACAACAGATGTTCAAGCAAACTCAGAAATTTGTTATTTGTTATTTTGTGTTCCAGGATTCATGTTGGGGGTTGCACAATATACACTAAATTTTGCATAATTACTTTGGCGATAATGTTGCATAGCTTTGACTGTGATGTGCTTCATTAGTAATGCCAAATTACTGATCACTACCAGTGAAATCAGGAGTTAATGAGCCGAAAATATAAAAGTGCTTACAAATAACTATAAGTGTAAATGAAACAACAAAAGCAGAAGTTCCAGAAGGTTGATGGGCAAAAAGTTTTTAAAGTATTTATATTTCTGTTGCTGGAGAGGAATTCATGGCAAATTTAATTATTATTGTATGAAACATGCATGTATACCACAAAGACTGACATAAATGTTCTGGGAAAGCTCTGAGTGACTGCACCGCAATCTTTGTTAAACGCAGCGTGTTTTTAGTGGAAAAAGCTCTATGATAACAGTGCTCTGGTGAATAATAGCCTGTCCACACATTTGCACAGTGGTATCCTGAAAAGGTGTACTTAAGTATTCAATCTGAAGCTCTGTTACTTTTTTCTTTTCTTGTTTCTTAAACTAGACTGCTCAATTTTAGCAATGATAATTTAAAGCATTTTCTGAATGTTTTGTTACATGTTACTCGACTTTCCTTGAAATAATTTAATTGAATCTGAATCAAGAACATAATCCCATGATTTATACACTTTAATCTTTTCCCTTTTTGCTGTGGCGGCGGCGATTTTAATAACGTCATGTTTCCTTTAGGGATCAGTCTTGCCTTAAACACTTGTACATATTGTAATCATAATGACTCCTTTTCTTATATCAAAACGACTTGTTCTCAAGCACTGGGAGATGCACTAAAATATACTAGCTTATTACTGTCCCACTGTGGCTGCCGGTGACCTTATAAATTATAACATTTGATATGGATATCAGAGCGGTCCAGGCAAACACGTGAAGGTTAATGCAGCCCGACAAACTCCGCACAGTTCCCACGGCTCGGTGGATGGCTCGCGTGTCATATTTGCTTTACATAATTGCTGCCCTCTAATCTGTTACTATTAGCACGTACACACACAAGCCTGCATAGCTATTGTCGACACACTCCCTTGTCTGTGACCTGTGCTACATTTTCCTTCAGCTCCCTCGCGTACTGGCAGACATCATGATAAATAGTCTGTGTGGAAACCTAAGCCTCGCCATGGCCCGTGAAGCTTTGAAGGTCTTTAAAATGCAAAAGAACGACTAGAACTCCAATCGCCAAATGCCCGTTTGTATAGCCATGATTACGTGATAATAAAGAAGTGATATGATACATAGATAGCATGAATTCAGCACCATGCCAAATTATTGTTGAAAGTCACCCTAAGGTTTTAGGCGGAGGCGAATGCGTGCTCTTGAAATGTGCTTAGAGAAGGGATATTTAGTGACAGCATGTGATGCATTACCGCTGGGGTCCTTAACTACATTGTATGCGGCACCAAAAGGAAAAAAAAAAAAAGTAAAATGCCATAAAGAAGGAGAAAATAGCTTATGGAAGTACAGCGGCTATGTAGTTATTTTACTTGATATTTTGAATTGAATATAGTACTTCTGTGTGATTTTAAATGAGAAGAATAATGTTTGAACAATTGAAATTTTTAAACTGTTTTATATAATTTTTAAGGTAATTTTATTAAGGACTTTTATCCTTCACAAGCAGACAATAAAGGTTTGAATTAAAGGCAGTCAAGGCAATAAGTACTTGTAATAAACCTCATATACTTTAAGTGTTATGAGCGATTGATTGGTAAAATAATAATTTAAATTTCAGTTGTGTTATTGTTGTTTTCCTATGGAGTTATGGCTTCCCTACTCAAATAAAGACATAACCACAAGAGCACCAAAGCTTGAGTAAAGGACCCTTAAAGCTGTAATTATCTGATTAAGAAAAATGTGCAAAATTGAGCTACTTTGAGTGAAAATGTCAGTATTTATTATTTAGCTTTTTTCTTTTAACCTCCTGTTGTCCTCATATTCTATATACACCCTGTGTCCTCCTAGTCAAAATGACCCGTCTTCACTAAATCCCCAATATAAGCAGTTTGATTGAATTTTAAACACCAAATGTTATGTTGCTTGAAGAAACATTCACTCCAAATGTATAAATGTATGAATACTTGAGTTTTCCCTTTTCACCTGCACACCAGGTCAACACAACATATTTTTTATTGTTAATTACTTAAAATATCACTACATAGGTTTGACCCACTTTTGCGCAGAATACATTTGATCTCTATAGGCTGCTGTGCTTTCTCAGTTCTTCTATGGAAATACAGTATAATGCAGGCGATGTTGATGATAGACTCTCCTCCACCATCTGTGGGTGAATTTGGATTAAACTTAGAGAGGGAAATTAGAGAAGTGTTCCCAAGACGGCGTCAATATAGCGCACCTTATGGCTGCTACTCTGCATGACCTAATGTGTTGTGTAGAACATGAGATTTCTGTACCTCACTGCATTTGCCCTGTTGTTTGTAATGTCATGTTTGCATCTTCAGAAGACCAAAAGTAAAAGAAATCAGTATTGAACCAGTAGCTAGTAGTTTTTGGTGCAATTTTGGCTGCTGTAGTTAAAGCATGTTGAGATGAAAGCCGGCTGAGATTCTCCACAGCATTCTGTCCTGCTGGTTCGACTAGGCCAGGGAACCGCAACACTCCGCTCTGTTGTAACCCACAGATTAACATTTATGACCCTACATGCTCCACTGGAGTTTGTGGGTCATGACCAAGTGGCAAGAGTAAAGGTGTGGGCACTGTGCAGGACTCTCGATCTATACACGTTTTTCTGCTAGCTTTGCCTTTGGGGGAACGTCAAAAAGACATATGTTAACACCATGTGTCATGAGAACAGAATAAAAATATTTCTGCAATATTTAGGGTTAGGGTTAAAGATGACATATGTTGTAAAAAATCCTTTTTCTAAGCTTTAAAATCACATTCCCTCATTATTAACATTGTTGTGTTGTATTTTTGATTGATATATTGGATTAGGATTGATTTTAAGCTTATGTGCTCACAAAATTTCTGTTTTCACATAACCACTATCCCTGTCCAATTTCTGGTGTTTACGTGTGACTCCGTGTGAGTCAGACATGTAGGGTTTGAATATACCAGGTAACCCTTTGTTAATAATAAAAACGCAGTGCCATTTTGAAGAGGTGGGCCCTCTCACTTTTGTTTTCTATTATTCATTACAGTGAACTTACTGTAAAATTATGATTATTTCTTCTTTCAGAGCATGTAAAGATCGTGTTGTCAGAATTAATTATTCCTAACATTGAGCATATATAGGCAACATGCCACTTTAGTTTATTTATTTTTTGTAAGGTAAATTATAATATATATTACGTACTTTAACATAATTTGGCAACCTTACCTTGCACTTATACAATATTGTGGAATTGTGGAATGCATTTGCAAAATTATAAAACTACAGCAAAAGGAGAGTAATATGAAAATGCTTTGCAAACATTTTTGAACATAAAATTTATGTCTGTCTTGCTGTCTTGTTAAAAGCTCACAAAACCAATATTAGAGCCTGATGGATTGGGAGAATGGCTTGGGCCTGCCATGTGCCTCAGGTCAGCTCTTTTGTGGCCTGTAGACAGCCCAGTGGGGAGCAGGGCGTCAGCTATGCTTGTCGATGGACTTGGTTGACGGCCTCAATAATTCAGTTGACGCAACCTCTGATACCCAGCGCCACAGGGTTGCAGCGAAGAGGCCAGTGCTCCGGTTCGTGTGGGAAGCCAGTCAGCAACACTTCCCCTCGCAATTATTGTCAGATGGGAAAAATATTGAATACCAGGACAGGCTGGAGAATGTAAAACCTTCGCATTCCAAATCAATGCGCTGGTAGGTCAGCAGTTGACTTGGTAGTGCTCTGACAAATTGGTCACAACTAAAAGCTATAGAACGCACACTCCACTTCGATTCCGTCAGGCAGAGGGAGCTGTGTGGTGTTGGTGAATTTGGGATTGATGTTTCTTTAATAAGGCCCGCAGTCTC
This sequence comes from Scartelaos histophorus, assembly GCA_000787155.1. NCBI lineage: Eukaryota > Metazoa > Chordata > Actinopteri > Gobiiformes > Gobiidae > Scartelaos > Scartelaos histophorus. The sequence continues at coordinate 8,744 of JACN01110864.1, read as the reverse complement.
TCAGTATTCAGTTAGTGTGCCATCATGACCTACATACTTTTAGATACTTTAAAAACCTGACAACTGGAGAATGAAACCAACTATTTTCTTGATACACGATTGCTATGTACCTTAAGACAAAGTTATGCTGATATGTTCTTCTGTATAATGTGCTCATGCTTATATATGCATGCAGTTTTGGTTGGTGAGCCATTGTCTATTTCTCCTCACTTTATTGTTTAGCTCACATTAGGTTAACATAATTGGTATATATAAAAATGCATTAAATAGGAGTTTTATTCTTCTATGTGTTTGTACATTTTTCCTGACACCAGTGAAGTACAATCTCTCCATGTACCAGGACTGCTATTCTGATCGTTGTGTTTATGACATCTCTGCATGCGCCGAAAATATGGGAGGGTTGGTTTGCCGAACAGTATACTGTGAAATACATTTGAATGACACTCAATGTCAGAATTTTAGAGCCATTCTCTGTGTTAGAATTTTTATCTGGTTGTATGCTCCCTGGATTTCAAATGTAGTAATGATTTTCAGCACCCTTTCTGTTTGCTTTGTTGACAGACTCTCTACACTAGTGCAACAATAAAGTGAGCAGATTACAATGTCAACAGCACTTAAGTCTGAACCCGCGCTTGTAATTAAAAGCTGCTCTTTTGAACTTAAATTGTGTCATTTTAACAATCTAATTCAGCCAACATTTTATGAATTGTGGAATTCCAGTCCCATTCACCTGCAGTGTGCTATGATTGCTCTGTATCTTCATTACAATGCAGCAGAGCCTTTGCTACAATTTAATTCATTTCCGTAACAATGGGTCGATCATGGATTTGTGTGTGAATTGCCAAAGGTCTGCGCAGGTTGATTTTATTTTTCGCTCAGCATGGAGTGTATTCATTATGAGTAAGCAGCACTGGGTGACAGTTGTTGATTCTGTATTGCAGAATTTGTATTCTCAATTAACAGTCTATACATAAAGAACAAAGATTATTACTTCCTCGGACACCCCAGTGTAAAATAACACAGTCGCGATTCCAATTTGAGCAAACCGCTTCCACTGAGTTAAGACTGCCTTGTGTAATTGGGAGTTTTATGGGAGGGAGCGCTTGTTCTGATAATACTCGTAGTCTTGGATACAGATGAAGTCTGCAACCGTATGAAGGCTGTTAATAACCTATTGCTGCTATTGCCACATCTTGAAATGACACTGGCTTGGTTTACCACCTGAAAATATGATTATTTAAATGACCAGCAAATAGAAAAATAGAGTGTAAGTAATCACAGGGGGCCATGATCAGAAAGAAATCAGATTACTCACATCAGATTTTGCAGTTTGCTTGCTATTTTAACAATCTTATAACCAAAAATCTGATAATAATCTGATTTTGAGTGTGCTTCTAACTGCAGCCGCTGTTGGACCATTTGAGTGCTTTGTAAACTTCCCTGTTCAACCTATTATGTTGTACTCAGGAGTGAAAGTCATTTTGTTATTGTTACATGTGCAATAAAAGAGAAAATAGTACAAGACATTGCTTTTGCACAAGAACACATGACAGCTTGGCAGTAAAACAGATGTGGGCTTCCCGACGTTTGGTTATGTGCGCACACTGACTTTGTTTGACTAAATGTGCTGTGACGATGAGGGATGGAGATTGGAGCGCCATGTGCAGAGGATAATCTGAAGTGGCTCTATCACAGATTTGCATCACTTAGCCCACTTGTGCATATTCTGAGGCGAACGTCAGGACCAGACACTTAGCAAGGAGAGGGGTTTCATCATCTGAGGGCTGCAACTTTCTCTGCCAAATATATACGTACGCAGGTGCTATTAAAGTGGAGCATCAGGTAGGAATGAATGGACCGTAAAATTAACCAGAAAAGGGCAGACACATCACTTTATACACTTTGTACTCGTTTGGAAGATTATACTAGACGTTTCTGGGGTTTTTTTGCTGTCATTTTTAATTCTCTTTAGACTATACTCAATATTCTGATTTTGCATAGAATAATAAGTGCAATATTATACATTTTTGATATATCTCCTACGTCTCGAGTAGCTTTTGAGGTCAAAACAAGTTTACATTGTGCTGTTTGCATCTAATTTGAAAATGTTTTATAATCCGGAAGTGATAGACTCATGATGAATAATTAGGATGCTTGGAATATTTTTTTTACTCCATTACAAAACTATTTTCAAAACTATTTTTTATGAAGACTTATTTGTGAATCATTAGTTTGATCTGTATTTTTACTGTTTTTCCTTTATCATTTAAATTGGTTGACTAAGACACAATTAACCAATCATTTGACTAGACAACCCAAGGTCTACAGCCCTAATCAGAAGACCTTTTACCGATTTGAGCAAAAACATATAAAGGTATACATGCTTACTTATTATTCCTTTTTAGGATGTTCTGTATTTTAACTAATGGTTTTGCACTTGCTTGTTGCAGCCTGGAGATTTGAGCCATGAGCCCAGGATAAAGAAGGGACACAATCTGGTTCAGATGGCATCCAGGACTGTGAGTCTGGGCACCATGCTGTAGACAAACACTGGTGTGTCTGTGGAATCACTGGTGACAGGGAGAAAACAGGCAGTATCTGATGGAACTCAGCCCTGTCTCTCCCTTCTCTCTCTCTGTTCTTCCAACTGCCGCTGGGGGGAACTGGAAGAGGAGAGGAAGATTTTCTCAAATTCTATTGTGAAATCAGGACTATTCATTTTATTTGCAAAATTATGTGCTTTTCAAATTTCTATCCATCAAATTTGGTCTTAATTGAACAGAAGTATGCAGGGATTTTTCTAGGCTTTGTTTTCCAAATGGTTTGTTATGAGATATTTTGTCTTGTCAATACTTTTGCATTTGCCTTTTAAGTATTTAGCTATTCCTTTATAAATATATCTTGTTTTTCAGTCTTCTGTGATATTTTTTTTTAACCTTGATCCTGATTGGCTAATCCACCTGCCCATCTGAACTTGGAGAGCTACCATCGGTGGCTAGACTCTCATCTTCATAAAGTATTGGAGGTGTCTGTGTTCTTGATCCCTTGCGATTATAACAGTGCGACAAAATGTCATCTAAAATGCATTTTACTAAACTGTTAAAACAAATGATACTGCAATAAGTGATATATTTCAAGATTGCTAGTTTGAAACCGAAGTAAAAGAGGAGCGTCAGTGAGGAGCGTCAGCGAGGAGAGGCAGAGAGCAGGCAGAATGAATTATGCAAAGCTGTCAGAGGAGGGGTGGGCTATTGTTGGTGGTGCCGGCTGTGTTAAAGGGAGCAGCAGCGGATCTCCACCAGCTCCATCCACCACTCGCACCGCTCCCTTTGGCTGAGAGATGCCTGATCCCTGCTCCGGCAAATAGCCAATAACACGAAGACTAGACAAAGAGGAAATCCAATGGAGGCGGGGGTACTTAAAGGAGACACACTATGCAAATGAATCTTTATGAGCTTCAAGCCGCATTTTGATTTGTTTTCCCAATCAAAAGTATAGTTTTATTTACTGATGATGAAGAAAATTTACTTTTTGGCGCATTCTACCATGTTATAATGTTGTTCCCTCATCAAAAATATGCCTGAAGAGGTTTTATGTCATCCATTCATCCCTCCTGGGCCCTATTCGAATCATCCTTATAGTTTGCAGTCTAGGGATGGTCTCATTTGGGCTTTTTATGAGCCAATAACTGATATTTGCAGAAATTACCAAATTTATGTTGATGAGGAGGTATTATGAAAAATTGACTTTTTGGAGATTTTTTCCATGTTACGTTCTCTCATCTAAAACATGCCTGACGAGGTCTGATGTGTCATCCATGCATGTTTGAGTAATCCAGTGAAATCTCCTGGTTCCTTCCTTACTGTTGCCCCAACATCCAGACCCCCTACACTATCACCAGATGACTACCCAGGGAATACAGTCACCGCCTCCGTCCACCCAAAACCAGGCACTGCACCATGGGAGATGGGGCTTGAACACCTTAGGACTCCACAGACACTGTACTCTTAAAAAACAGTTTAAGACATTTTTATTCTATCAGTTTTGTGGCTGAATAGCAGACTATCTTATCCATCTGTTTTAATTCTGCTTTTAGGAATGCTTCACTGTTTTACTGTAGCACTCTGAGAGTTGCTGGGCTAATGTGCATTACAAATTAATTATTATTATTACCACTCTCTTGATTTCAATACTATGAAAAAGACCATTACTCAATAATGGTACCAGAGTGAAGGTAAAGTAGAATGTAATTTTCAAGAGGAAATTGTTTATTTACTATCACTTTTTATGTGGATGTGAACAAGAATAGGGTTTAAAAGTTTCCAATTCATTCTTCTTTAACTAACAAAATCAATTGGCTTTGGCAAAAAATATATAAATATATATTATGATGATGCATATTAAAACAATTCAGGACAGGTCTAAACTTGTCTCATTTTGTTATTTTAATTGAGTATCTAGTCTCAGTACTTGTTTTATAGTATCAATCCTTATTTATTTTCTTTAAATTTTTTTTTATGTTTTCTTTTATTTTTTTTTAACCCAATACCCTTATAGCAGATTTAACATTTCAATCAATTGCTTACACAACAAAGCATAGTGTTTTACGGGAGTCCAGTGAATAAAAACAAATTACTTAATGCTTGTTGTATTATTATAAGCATACAAAAATAACAATGTTAATATTAAATCAATCCCTTTTATCAGCAGAGTCAGTAAGTGACATTTTACTTCAAAACTCATATTAAATAAACGATTCAAATATGGATTGCCTGTGCCACCACTCTCTGTATAAGCTACATTGTGATACTGCATCTGTTGGTAAAATTGCTTCCATTTTTGTTTGTTTTCTCCAACAAGTTGTATTTGCAGTATCCATTATTTTAAGATTAACTGAAAACTGCATCTGAAATATGTCCAAAAGTATTAGCAAAAATACTAAATAAAACATAATTCCTCCTGGCTACTACTCGTGACAGGTGGGAATGTCTTGGAGGGACACAAGTGCGCTCTTTATTACTGTTATTTACAGAGGTCACTGACAGAGAGATCCGAGCCGGTATTTACAAAAGCCCCATGGAAATATAATTACCCGACAAAGGCTTAGAGGAGAGTTGCCATTTCAGCATTCTGGTCTGCAGTGGCTACCTCTGTTGCTGCAGAAATGCTTTGTGGGCTTGGTGTAAGCCACCCTGTGCCAGATTTGTTAGGCTCCTGTTTTTCTGTTGTGAAGGCCAGTGTCATTATCAGTTGCCATTGTTCCAAGTAGCTTTCAGGAGGTAATTAGAATTTGCCAGAGAAAAGTTCTGAAAATGCTTATTGTATTGTATTGTACTGTATTTTTTAATCAAATCAACATCAATTCATAATATATGTAGCCTCAACATTTGACTATATATGTTCTTACGATGCCCTGTACAGTTTTTTCCTTTTGTATCATTTGAGTTCTGACAAATCTTGTTCACCAAACAGCCTAAAATAAGCAATACAAAATTATGAAACCCCAAGCAAGAACAGACTCCAAGCCATTTCTTCTAGGCGTTTTATTGCTCTGCTGTGTACAGATTCTGTGTCCCAATTATTGCTCTTGCTGTACAAATATATACTGGCATCTATAAAACCCTATGTCCATTGACTGAACTACTGAGCAGTCAAAATTGTTTTTTTTTGGTGCATTCAAGTATCGTCTGAAGATATTTGATCTTAAACAAATGTAAAACTGTTTGCTTGTTTAATTAGCTATGAAAAATGAAAGACTTGTCAATACATCTTGAAAGGATGCTCATCTTTTTGGTCACAACCTCCAGTGCTTGAAACCCGTGTCTTTCATCTCAGATGAAAAAACAGTGACAAGCGCATGTCTGACATGAAAGTAAAGTAAATCTCATTTCCTGAAACCCATGCATCTGCATTGAAGGGACTATTGGCTTGGACACATTTGTGTGCACTGTATTAGACAGATGGTTTATGTGTTTTTGGCTGAGACATGTGCAGAGGTGTAGGACAGTGTGTATCTGGGGGACTATGGAGGTGCAGACTGGGAGTCGTTGGAATGAGCGTGAAGCCTCGCGGCGTAGATCATGAACTGTCTGCTACACTGGCTGAGCGGCTCGCCAGAGGACCTTTGGGTGACACTCAGTTTGCAGAGTCAACTGTTCTTCTCACTGGTCATGGGTGACTGATTGTCCCAAATCAGCCTGGCCATCAAAGATAAAAAGAGAACGTTGAAGCAAATGATGCCAGAAAGCAGTACATGGAACAAACACCCCTTTAAATCATCCACGGTCTCTCCCTCCCATTTTTAAACATCATTACTTGGCCTGTCTTGTGTCTGTGTCACTTTGTAGACACTAGGCTGCTCTCAGTGGAGTAACTAAAGGGAGAGTGAGCCTAATCAAGGCATGACAGGCTGGCTGTTCTCACAGCTCCAAACACTTTTGTTTGTGCAGTACTTAAACCTTTTGAAACTTAAAACCTTGCCTACCCACATGAGAATATGCCCCAAGAGCCTGGCTGACCTTTTGTGCATAATTTAAAGTAGCATGCTCATATGCTACTGCTGGTGTCGCCTTGTGCTACCACTGTGCTCCAGCAAAACTCTTTGATGAGCTACCAAAAAGACGGCATCTTGGTCCTCAGAGTAAACTTTATGGGGACATGCATGGCCACCGGAGGGATCACAGTCGACACAAATCTAATTCCTCTTATAGCAGGAGGCTTGCGGCGTAGAGGAGACGACTTGTAGCGTTAGCTTAGTTTCGGATCGCCAATCATTTTACAATAGTTCTGTGCGGTTTTGGATTAAAATTGAATTGCAGTAGTGATTAAATTTGCTATGAATGTCGAAAAAAGTAAGATTTCAGTCCAGTGTGTACATTGTAAACAACTCTAGGAGCATTAACATTTGAAAGAAGACTAACATGATCTGATAAACCAATTCAAGAATATCATGAATTTCAGGACATGTTTTTTTTTCAGACATTCTGTTATCTCACGTTTCTAAACAAATGCAGTCTTGACGATTTGAAAATTGCACCAACTCAAATTGCTCTTTAGATCACGATATATTGTGCAGCACTATTTTACAAGTCAATAAAGGAACTGAATTGTAATCAAGGATGTTCCAGGATCTGACGTCCGCACTAATTCTGTACATAAATCTGCCAATTGTAACAAATGTGTACAATTTCTGGAGAGGGACGAGATGCAACTAAGATGTCCTATGGCATCGTAAACAAGTGCGAGGAGTTACAGGAGTCTTCTGTGCTGATTGCATCTCAACCCATTGGGGAAACAAAATAGTATCCAGCTACTCACAGGGAACAGGGCCAAATAAGTTGAAGAGACCTAGAACAGTTTTTACAATTTTCATTATCTCTGCATCCACCAGCTCCAGCACCATTTTTGGGGGGGAAGTTTCCCTCGGGCCAGTACTATCTTGCTGTGCGACATCCTGGATTCATTGGAAGGTTTTGATGCTCGATGCGAAACCAAGTAGATATCATTTGAGGGAGAGAAAGATTGTGATACTCTAGACTTATAGCTGAGCCGAGAGACTAATCAAAGGGTGCTGACTGTCTGTGGGGTTGTAATAAGCACACTGACACACCAGGGTCCATATTCTACCAAATATATATATTTATATATATATGTTATGTGGATTACATTTTACTCATACTGTTCATATTTAGAATGGTGTTTGAAGTATCTGAATGCTAAGGATTAAGAATGATGAGTGCGGAACAAATTTGGCTCTGGGATTTTTTGGTCTGTCTATTTTGGTCTTAATTTAAAGAATTGTTGTTATAGCTAGCTTTATATTAACAGCCAAGAAGCAGCTAATTCTTGTAACTGAAGTTACAATAGATGATATGTTGAAATGCAAAGTGTGAGATTGGAACATATAGAACAATGCTTCAGGATAGGCATGTGTGATATTGATAAAAATTATTATGATAATAATCTATGATAATAATATTTAAACTTTATTTTTAAAACGCATGAGGAATGTGTTGAAACAAGCCTGTAAATATTTTAAGTCTAGCATAAAACATGAATGGTCCATCTAATTAACCAGACAAGGACAAAAATATCACCTTATGGCCTTGTTTGGAAGATTACCCTAGACATTTCGGTTTATTTTATTTGTAATTTTTATTGTTTTAATCATAGATGATAAACTCAAATATTGCATCAGCAAAACAACAACAACAATTGCTCTATTATCCATTGTTCAGTATATTTCCCACCTCTATTTTTGAACAATTATAGTATTGTGAGAGCCATATCTCTGCATTTGCATAATGTTTTGTGTTTCCTCACTGCCACTTTTAAAATAGACTTTTTGTCTAACACCTCTTGACTGGGAAAATAATGATTGCTATGAAGTATTTTATGAACATATATTGATGTTGTTTTTAGTCTGTGTTAATTTTATGTTTTTCATGTCCACTCTAGATTTTAATAATATACAAATTTTTATTCAGTGAAATAATTCAAAATTATATTTATTTTTATTTATAGGGTTAGTAAGCATTTTTTACATGCCAAAATACTTTTTGGCAACCTGAAAATTCCAACTTATAACTAGTGAAAGTCTCCCAGCTTTTGTCAGCTGTGTAACAGTGAAACTTTTAACACCGCTAACTCAGTTGAACTCGATTGTGAATAGCACCCGAGCCTGAATGGGGACGTGCCTATCTTTAGCTATCTTTAAAGAGAGGAAGTCATGTGTGGCGGGAGTT
>JACN01150977.1:0-12148 GCA_000787155.1 Scartelaos histophorus | reverse complement strand
GTGGTTTAACTAAATGTGATACACACCCTGACCCTCAATGTCTGTGGTAATTATGTGTATTTATTGTTTCAGATGTCAAATCTTGAGTTCACATGCCAGCCACAGCTACAGTCGCTTGAATTTTATTAATTGGTTAAGTGGAAATAGAAAAAAAAATAATAATATATGTTAATGGTTCATTTGCACTGGTCACCACCATCTTACATTATATATAAATAATGCAGGGTTGAAATTAAATACAGCCTTAATGTTAAAATTCATCGGATGTCTGATGTGTAGAAGAAAAACCAGCAAGACCCTGATTTGAACATAATGTAATAAGGTGCCTGATGTACATTTTAAGATGATTAGGCTGCTCATTTTAATCATATTCTAACTAATTGGGATGCACGTGTCTGAAAACTGTGACCAACAATGTTAAAGTGTAGGAATAATAGAACAGGCAAAAAAATAAAACGGCTCTACCGATATCTGATGCATCAAAATGTTCAGTATTGGCATCGATATCAATACCAGTATCGTATCGGTGCATTTCTAGTTTGCAGTAAAAAGAACACACTGGCTCACTGGTTTCTTTTACTTTATTATATAACAAATACAGTTAACAGAAAGCAGCTTATAAATTCTGACCATCTCCCCCGACTTCCCCACGGTTCTCTCATCCCGCTGGCTTTGATTTCGCTCCACATATTTGGTCACATTAGAAAAAAGCATCATTATTTGACAATTTGGCTTCACTACAACACATTATCATTAGACAGACAGACAGACTTTGAAATATTGTACTTTTAATATCTGGCAACCGCAGACTGACTCAAATATATATGCGATAATCAATCCAAATTCTTATAGCCACAATACAAAATAAACCAGGATCATTCAGAAACATTGACAAAATAAATAAGATCCATATGTACAGTTATTTTCTCTTTGACTTTTCCACATTTCCATATGTTTTGACAGTGATAGCTTGTATTTGGTCTGTAGTTTCCAGTAGAGTCAATGTAACTATGGCTTTGGAAAATGGCGGCAGTCTTCTGGAGCTTTTCCCAGCAGCAACTATGGGCTTTAGGCAGGAAAAAACCCAAATTAATGGCTTGTAGTATTGAGAAAAAGACATTCACGCGTTGCAATTCATTGTTCGATAATAGGATTCAGTTCAGTATGGAAGATGATTTGTTCCATCAGATTTTGAATTTTTAAACAATATTTCTCACTTTGAATTTTTTAAATCTGAATTATTTTTATTCTGAATTTTAGCTGCTGAAATTTTAAATGCACTTTTTCAGTATGTTTCAAATTCAAAATAAAAATGTCACCTTTAGATATTCACTGCGTATTTCCAAGCCCTGAAATTCAAGTTAAAATTCAAAGTGTAAAATTCGCAATGAAAAATTTCACAGCAAAGATCCAAGATGTCAAGGCAGAAGCAATCGATCCAGAGTGAGTGAGGAGGACAGAGGCTGTTTCCTATTGGTCGTTCTCATCTGTGGGCGGGGTTTGAGGTTTGGATGAGGCTAATTCTGACCAATCAGACGCTTCACTGCACCATTTCCTGTTTGTTACTAAATTAGATTGTTTCACTTTGGATCGATTGCTTCTGTCTTGGCATCTTGGATCATTCCTGAAAATTTTTTTACTGCGAATTTTACACAATTTTGACTGTTGAATTTAAGACTCGAAAATATCTATGCTGCATGTGAAATTTTTATTTTGAATTTGAAACACTTTGAAATGTACACGTGAAATTTCAGCAATTAAAATTCAGAGTCAGAGTTCAGAGTTACAAAATTACAAAAGTGAGAAATTCAACGGTGTTTAAAATTCAAAATCTGATTAAACAAATTATCTTCCGTAGTTCAGGGATGGGACAAGTCTGTTTTATTTTGTCTTGTTGGTCTCGATTCAATTTTATTTCGATATTTGACACATAGAGGGACACATGAGAATTGAAAGCAGCAAAAATCGAATATTTTTCTGAGAATTGTCCCATCTTTAATTCAGGTTTAATGGTTAATATTTTTCGTTAGGCACCCTGAGAATCAAACCTTCCACTTACTAAAAGTCCTACCCACTCTGTCACTATACACTTCAATGCACACAAACAACTCACAATTTGCAATTTGGTTTCACGAGCTTTGATGAATGAAGTGAAAGGAAGGGCATCTGATTTAAAACATACATATTTGCAGAGACATTTGAAAGCCGTAGCCTCCGTTTAGACCTTTCATTCAAATCAACAACTTTTACATTTTCACAAACTTCATTCAGTTCTAATACGACTCGACTGCAGGACGACAAGCTCTACTTTAAAATGCACTTTCAAAAGCAAAGAAAATAAGGAAAGACTCTAAAAATACCCTGTTTTTCTTAACAAGTATAAAGCAGTCCATAATGCATGAGATTAGAGGAGTCCTTGGAGTTTGCTTTTAGAAGCACTCAGTCACGGAAATGCTAATGAAATTCTCAACAATAAAAAGCTACAGCCCCGTCGCTAACAAGTGCATGTGTCTATTACTCAGAGTATGGAAATGTGGAGCTTTTCTAGTTCGTCTGCGCACAAAGGAGTTGGTAATTTGAGTGAGTGAAGTGATTTGTCATCCCCGCCCGGCCTCATCACACCTCGACTGCGCAATGCTTTCTTAATTGAGCGATTCGTGTTTTTTGAGCGAGTTCCTATTTTAAAGATGCACCGTGGAACTTTGTGATGGTCTGAACGAAGTTTTTTTCTTTCCGTGCATGTTCCACACTATTGATTTAAGCTAATCGCCATAGAAACAGGCAGATAACCATGTTCCAGGTCAGATCTGTGGACAGGGAAGCCCAAACAAAAAAGACCTCAAATAACATTTTTAACTGCGCTTTTGAGCAAATAACACAAATAAAATGAATGCCATATTGTGGAACATTCCAGGCAAAGCAATAACATCTCCATGGAGACACCACAGTGCATCTTTAAAATAGGAACTTGCTCAAAAAACATGAATACTTTCTTAATTGAGCGATTCATGTTTTTTGAGCAAGTTCCTATTTTAAAGATGCACTCTGGAACTTTGTGATGGTCTGAACGAAGCCGTTGCTTTGCGTGCATGTTCCACAGTATTGATTTAAACAAATCACCATAGAAACAAGCACATCACCATGTTCTAGGTGAGATCTGTGGACAGGGAAGCCCACTCACAGTAACAAATAAGACCTCAAATAACATTTTTAACAGCGCTTTTGAGCAAATAACACAAATAAGATGAATGCCATATTGTGGAACATTCCAGGCAAAGCAATAACATCTCCATGGAGACACCACAGTGCACCTTTAAAATAGAAACTTGCTCAAAAAACATGAATGACGCAATGCTTTCTTAATTGAGCGATTCATGTTTTTTGAGCAAGTTCTTCTTTTAAAGACGCACCGTGGAACTTTGTGATGGTCTGAATGAAGTCGTTACTATTGATTTAAACTAATCGCCATAGAAACAAGCACATAACCATGTTCCAGGTCAGATCTGTGGACAGGGAAGCCCACTCACAATAACAAATAAGAACTCAAATAACATTTTTAACTGCGCTTTTGAGCAAATAACACAAATAAGATGAATGCCATATTGTGGAACATTCCAGGCAAAGCAATAACATCTCCATGGAGACACCACAGTGCACCTTTAAAATAGGAACTTGCTCAAAAAATATGAATCGCGCAATGCTTTCTTAATTGAGCGATTTGTGTTTTTTGAGCGAGTTCCTATTTTAAAGATGCACCCTGGAACTTTATGATCGTCTGAATGAAGTCGTTGCTTTGCGTGCATGTTCCACAGTATTGATTTAAACTAATCACCATAGAAACAAGCAGGTAACCATATTCTAGGTCAGATCTGTGGACAGGGAAGCCCACTCACAATAACAAATAAGACCTCAAATAACATTTTTAACTGCACTTTTGAGCAAGTAACGCCGGATAAGATGAATGCCATATTGTGGAACATTCCAGGTAAAGCAATAACATCTCCATGGAGACACCACAGTGCACCTTTAATAGCATTGATAGAGTTTATTCTTTAAATTTTCGGTATTTTTCATACTAGTTTTGTTTCCTTGCGTTCAAATTTGATTGCCAAAAGAACTGACATGCAAGGTGTAAATGCCAGTGAATACATTAACCTTTGTTCCATTCCAAATACTCCATATGCAAAACGGACATCTTGATGTTATAAAATGTCACAAAATAAGGTGGAACCCCACGTATCACAGGCTCAGACGATATTTCTTAAACATTACACAATTTGCTTCAGGCTGTTCTGCTTGGTCTGGCCCCAAAATCTGACACTTCTCTTACTCAGCCAAGTTTCAACAACATATTTGCAACTTAAAGCCACAGTATGCGACGTTTTAGGCAGAAAAATTAAGCATCTTTTCTTCATTTTGCTTCAAACTTGGCCTCATCCTGCTTGTTTCCATGGAAATATGCAGGTAACACGGCACCTTCAGAACGTTACATGCTGTACTTTGTCAAATTGCAGTGAAATAAACCGTATACTTCATGAATCAAGTTAGGTCACTGCAAACCTGTGATTTCTTACATTATCTTATCTTGCATTCCCAATAGAATCACCTTTAAAGCTTCTACATTTGGCAAAAATGACTCTTGTTAGAACGTTGCACCTCCTCAAAATCATATCTGGAGTTGTTTCGTTTCATTCACACGTTTGCATGTCACTTTATGATTAATCTGCCTACAAAACTAAAACTAAAAATGCTTTGTTCCACCTTCTGATGTCATGTAGCGGTAGTTTTTTTTGCCACGTGACATCACAGTAAATAATAAAAACAGAGTAAACTGATGTCATGTAGCGGTAGTTTTCAAGTACCTTTAATTATTAATTACCACGTGACATCGCAGTAAATAGTAAAAACAGAGTAAATATACAAGTCCAGGTATGTTTTTGATGAGGAAACAACATAACAGATCAGAAAATAGCGTAATTAGTAAAGTAAAATAGCGTATTTCACTTTTTGATCCATCCCTTCGTCCTATTGTAACCCATTTTAATATATATAAAGTAACATGTCTAGTCTTTGTCTCTCATCAACATCCAAGTGACTTTCTTTGCAGTACTTCTTTCCACTGTGACCTTCCATAGACGCCGACACTTTTAACACATTTGCCTGTTATCCTTCTAGTTCAGAAAGCACAGTGGGAGACTCCAAGAGAAAAAAAATATATGCGGCAAAACAGACAGACGGCATTTTATCTGTTTTTCATGAAGAAAATAGGTTATGTGAACTATTTATGCGCTCCCGGGACAGTAAAAAAACATCAGAGCAGACTTTGGTCCCTTATTTTGGAACCAATATGTAGTGACAGTGAATAGTTACATCTTACATACGATTTCCTCGGGGCCGTTGGGCATAAAACCTCCTCTGGTTAAGTTTTGGACAGCTTCATTCTTCAAAAGCGAGAGTGCCACAGTGATATCAGGCACAAAATGGAGTCCTATCCGGCGGTAAGTGGGGCACGCGCCTCTTTACGTTACCATTCGTCTCCCTATGCATTTACACTTGAGACAAAAGTGGGTCAAGGTGTAGCCTGGCCATTAGCGACAATATATATTCTGTTTGGGTTTGAACTGAAAATGTAAGCATGATAAGAGATTGATTTCCTGAGCTGGACTGCCTGTGTACAAAGCAGTTTTGTGTAGGCAAGTTTGAAGTTTCGAAACTAGGGCACTATTCAGTCTCCCTAAGGTTGAGCCAGTAGTACAATAATACAGTATAATGATATTTCTCCTACTGATTAATTCCATTTTATACTTCTTATATATATATGGCTTTTAATATTAAGGTTCGTGGACATTTACAAGTCTAAAATCTTTGCTTTTTCGACTACAGGATTGGCTGGATATTAAAAAAAAGTAGATCTGCACAAAAATATAACTTCGAACAGTGTCATTTCTTAAAATTTAGTACAATTTTCTCAGTAAAGTTCACCTATTTTTAATTATTTTCATTTTGTCCATTTTTCTGGTGAAGCGTCTCCATGGAGATATTACAGCTGTGCCTGGAATGTTCCACAGTGTAGCACGATGGTTATTTATCTCCGTGGAAACAAGCGAGTCAAGTAGATCTTACATGTAACGTTGATCAATGCGAATTAAAAAATATTGGTGCAGATTTGTGTCCCTAAACGTGAACTATATTTTTTATTTTTCCAATTAAACTGCAATTTTTTGGGTTATTATTGACAAAATTGAAATACACTTAGCGGACAGAGGATAATCAGCCACCAGTCAACAACCAAAATGGCTGCGGTTACGTGGAGGAAACTGTAATTGAGTTTGTGGTTGAATAACTGACCTGATTCAGTGGTTACTCAATCTGCTCAGACTGTGACCCTCAATGGAAAATGACAGTGACTTCTGTGATAATGCAGAAAAATAAAAATGTGTTGTAACTCCTGATATAATTAAACGCATAAAAAACATTCTGCTTTTGAGAATTCTCTCTAAACAAACCGCAGTCTGAACTTGTTAATACCTGTCTTTAAATGTGAAAATAGGCTTATATATTGGTAAAAATCAAACCGTCGTCCCATTCATTTGATGATTTGCTTTTTCACATCAGTATTCACTCATTTCCTCTTTTTTGCAGCTCTATGCACAAACACAGACACTTTTTCCTACCCACACCGACCGGGCAGTGTCAGCAATGCTCTGGGTGACTTGCAAGAATATTTGAATTAAAAGTGTATTTTGTTCTGATACATGAGTAGTAAATTCTGAATGCTTGAGATACCTTCA
This sequence comes from Scartelaos histophorus, assembly GCA_000787155.1. Classification (NCBI taxonomy): domain Eukaryota; kingdom Metazoa; phylum Chordata; class Actinopteri; order Gobiiformes; family Gobiidae; genus Scartelaos; species Scartelaos histophorus. Next base: position 5,357 of record JACN01150977.1, on the reverse strand, counting down.
CACCGAGTTGCATTTTATCATAGAGTAAAAACATGAGATCCCATTACGAACAGCTGTATTTTCATTATTATGTATTAACTTGTGTCTAATTAGCCAAAATTGTATGATACAGCACCACTGTAATTCAGGAAAGTAACTGTACCAGAATACAATACTCAGAATTCGTATTCAGAATGTATATTTTCAGTAAATTTCAATATTCAGTTACTTCCCTAAACTGCTTATAAGTGTATTTAACCAACTGCAATGACGAAATGAAGTAGATGAGTTTAGTTGTGTATTCAAAGGAAATGTAAAAGTACATAGGTTACATAAACCATGATAAAATTTAAATTGTAATCTGTTATCTGTCTTTTTTTTTGTCTTTTTTTCCTTTTTTTTGCATATTGCCCTCCCTTATCCTAGAATCACTCAGGGTATCAGTCATTGTCAAACCCATTGCTTCCCCATTATTATTATTATCATATCACTGGTGACAAAATGTAATTATATGTCAAACAAACTAGTCCAAATCTGACACCCTGACAACTTCATGGCACTGTGCAGCCTCCAACCACCCAATGGCTTTAGAGTATTTGACGGTATCAGAGCAGAGTTCACTTGCTGCGGTAGGTTTTGATGATGTCTTTGATTGTTCTTCTGCAGATGGGGCAGCAGGCGTTGGACATCTTCTTGAGTTTGAGTCCACAGGGGTAACACAGACACATGTGTCCACAGGCGTACAGCACGGTGTCCACCACATTCTCGTAGCAGATGGTGCACTCGTCGCTCCACGTGTTGGCGGGGAAGGTGGGAGACTCTGGCAGGCTGCAGAATGGGGAGCTCGGAGTTGTGCCTAAAAACAACATGTAAAAACAGCGGCAATTAATGACCTCAAAGATGCACTGTGTAACTTTTCTGGTAGAGGGTCTGTAGAATAAATAGTTTTAGTCCAAGAGTTGAAGAGAAGAAGAAGGAGAAGTCTATGTACCATCAATATAGGACCCGGGAGATGAATCCTCAAGACATTATGATGGTATTGTCCATTCTAGTCCAGCATTTGGCTCTGCCTCCTTTGTAGGGAGTATCATACCTCTGATGACGCAGGTCAAGATAATGAGCTGGCAGTGAGAAGCCTCAGCACAGAAGAGAAATGAACTTTCTCTAACAGTTTCCATGGAGATATTCTGAGTGTGTTATTAATTAAGCTTATCTAACTCAAAAGAAGCTGCTATTGCTTTCCTGGCTCAAGTCATGGCATTAAAAATCTCTTTTAAACACCACACATGGTTTCGATCTGAATCTTTATGTGAAATAGTGTACGAAATCCAAATGATGTCACCTTGAATTTTCTGTGAATTTGAAAAGGCCTGGATGGTTTAATTACTGGGTCTACTCTTGGAAAAAAGCAAAACAGTTGCAATAAATAAAATTTAGAGCTAAAGAAATTGAACTTGGATGATAGAAGAAAGAACATATTTCACTCAAAATGAATTCCTAAAAATTCTAAATTCGTAAATGTTTTTCAAGTATGCTTCATTTTTACAATTAGCTGAATTATTACTTGAGTGTCAATTCTGTTTAATATGATAATAATTTTGCTTTTGGCAATGCAGACGGGGAATGAATCAGAATGGTTAATAGCAGAAATATTCATTAGTATTAAGTGTGCCATAAATAACTCTGGGTAGTGTGGCTCAGTAGTTCTCACACTTATTGGTCCATTGTAGCAGCCACAGTTTAATGACCCTTTTTCACTTGTGATTCATTAGTGTTTCAGGAGGAGGACATGAGGAGGACAAACCTGCTGAGGAAGAGAAGGCCGAGCTGTAGTTTGAGTTCAGGCTGCAGTTGAGAGGTGAGCTCAGGTTGGACTCAGAGTTGTAAAGCAGAGAGGGAGGGTTTGGTGAGCAGGACGGAGAGCTGGGCACAGACAGCCCTCTCACCTCTGACATGCACGAACCTGGAAAACAATCATGGATCTTTTATAACAACCCTACACAAATGCAAATGTTCAGACCTGTGAGTTGCATAATTTTGCTTTCAGATTTCACAAAATTCAGAGCCCTCTTTTGTTAGTGCCTCGTCTTGTCTGTCACACTTGGTTTTCACACAGGCAGACGGTGCTCGCTCGGAGCAGATGACTTGCGAAATGAGGAGTGACTCAGGAGCTTGTGTAGTCTTGTCTCTGACACCAAACCCCCCCAAATTGACACATAATCCCCCCCGGGTAAGAAACAACCTCATGCACTGAGTCTTTGTCTTAATGTCCCGGATTGCACCTTCTTGGCTTGATTTTTGCGTGCTGGCTCTGAGTTTGTGTTTGAGAGTGAAAATCTGATCTTGTTGACAGACCTAAAGCATGGTTGTTTACATCTTGTCCTTCAGCTGACCGCTGTAAAAATTGATTTGGCACCGCCAGCTGTCCAGGTGTCAAACATTCTGAAACAGTTAATTAATGTCCAAGTCATTCTCCAATCCAACTATTCATACAAAAGCAATTTGGTGCAAACAAGAAGTGCAGATGGTGCACAATGAAAACAACATACTGTGGAATGACCTTATACTGAAAAAAGGTTTTATCCACTGCACTCAAATGTATACAATAAGTTGCATAACGCTGGCAATGTGTGCTGTGATCTGGTCCACTTCTCTAAAGGCTGATTCCACTTGGATAAAATAGAGCGCTGCAGGCTTACATTCAGCCCACATAAACAACATATAGTTTTTTGTTGTTATGAAACAGGCAGTTTTCTCTTGAGGAGAGCATGAAGTAGAAGATAGAGTTAAAATACAAGAAGAAATTTGCACAAGTTTTAGTAGAGACTTGAGAGTGCTGTGTTTGCAGCTAACTACTGTATAAAATAGTATGGGGTTCCCCAGGGTTTAGTGCTGGGCCCTAGTTTCTTTAGTTTTACACTTGAGATCGACTGATAGGGTATTTTTAATGGTTGATGCTGAGAAGCCATGAGCCGATACACACTGCCGATATTTTTTATGCCATTATGAAGGACCTATTTAAGTTATTTTCCATAAATTATGTAATTGAAATTCAGTACAAATTCATGTATAACCTCTTTATAAAAAACATATTTAAAGAAGCTGTTTTGTGCTGTTATCGCTTTGCACTAAAGTAACTAAATAAAGCATAATGTCAATGTTCTGTAGACAGCAGTTTGACGAAAACTAAATAGCGACCTCTGCTGGAGATTTAAAGCCAGTCGCTAATACAAATATCAGTGTATCTCTATTTGATACTACTGCCTTTGATCATTTTTTGCAGCACTAGTTTTAGTAAAAGTAGTAACAGTAGTTGTCATCATAGTAGTAATAGTAGTAGCAGTAGCAATAATATTAGTTATTGAGTCTGTTATTAGGCAACATCACACTGTGCACATCTATTTCATCTCTAAAACAACTCCAAACATCTCCAACAAACTACCCTAATGTATTCTTATAGTTTCACATTACCATTTAGCTGTTATTCCGACCATCACAGTATCTGGGCTGCGTTGCTGAGCCTGCACTTTTTAAACTATATCGTGGCGTTTTTGTCTTTCCATTACCCACTTTACACGCCCCATGTGTCTGTGTGACTGTTTGGAAGCATCCTGACCAACTCTAATAAGGCAGGATAGATAACCTTCGGTCCCATCCGTGCACACTTTCATCCTGTTAGCGTTATGAATTTATTGCTGCTAATATTGACGAAGAACGCCTTTAGCTATGCAGAGACACTATAGATGTATAGAGTGTGCACAGTGGAGTTCAGTGCAGCTCTCAGCACTTGGTTAGCCGATACAGGCACCTCCGCTATGTGCTCCGGGGCTATTTTCTCCCTTTCGTAAGTTTGGGAGCAGTCAGGTGTGAGATTTAAGAGCAAACTCCATTCAAGTCAATGCTCAAACAAAATGGAAAATGCAAACTTGTAACTCAGATGAGGATGTTTCCGGGGCATATTTGTAAATTGCTTCTCAGGGCCTGAAACAGCAGTAACGTTGTGTGCTTGTTTATGCTTGTTTCGCAAAAAAACAGGTCTGATTTCTGGAGTAATCAGATTATTGAAATGTCATGGAAACGGTTACATCTGATGGGGGTAATATGGCGTCTTTCTGGTTGTTTTGTTGAGGAAAATAATGGAAAAATGAAGACAAAAAATGAAAGACAAGACCCATAATAGCACTGTGCTCTTCGATTTGTGTAAGAAAAGGTAAATTCTGTCCTGTGATTTTTTTTTTTTTGTATTAATACTTGCTCAAATGAATACAGAATCTTGTTTGGAAACTGTTTTTTGAAGTGATTAGAATCTGATTTTCAATACCCATTTTAAAACTAGATCTGTTCAAAGTATCGTCACCTCCCTAAAATAATCACCTAAGTCACTTTTTGCCTAAGTTTACTTTGCCATAATTTATGCCATAATTTCAATTTTGGGGGGAGTTTTTTGTGTTTCCTGAAAAACCTAAAAAAATGACTTTTGCGATTATTTTAGGAAGGTGTCGATATTTTAAACATCCTGAAAAATTGATAAAAAGAATGCAATATGAGCTTACAAACTACTGGCAATACAAGAATCGCATTTCAGAATATATTTATGCAGATCTTAAATACAGGGTTAATAGTTTATATGCAGACTAAGAGGATTTTTGTGTAGGATTTTATGGTATTCCAAAGATTGCAACCTTTACCTTTTGCTAACAGTGTCCATTTAAATCCTCTCTAGCATTATTTAGTATAATTGGCTAGATACTGTGATTAAAGTGAGCGATATAGCATCTTATGGATTCTGTATACTTCTTTCGACACTTCACTTTGTTTGCCAGAGTAGAATTACATTTCACAGTAATCTTGCCGCAGCCTGTAACCATCTCTTTCCCGTAATCTTCACATGAACATTACATTGATCACATATCTTGGATTACGTGTGAGAAGGAACATGTGAAAACCTGCGCGCTCCCATCTGTTCCACCTCACAGCTTCACGACAAACTGTCACTTGCTTCGGCGTTGCCCGGGCAACACGTGGCGTGCAGCATGTGGAGAGTGGGTGAGGGCGGACGTCACAGATGCCCTCCCACAGCTGGAGCGGATAATGACTGGAAGACACTGAAAACCCAACACCTGGCAGGGGGTGTTTGGGGGAGTGTGTGATGAGATGGTCAGACGTCCGTATTTTCTATGGAAGCCTGGGTTGTATCAGATAAATATACTTCTAGCTTTATTCACTTGGGGTTGACATAGATAATGAGAGGAGGTGCACAGTGAATACTAAGCAGCCTCCATCCAGAATAAGACTGGAGGGGTGAAATGTCAGTGATACACAATATATCACAATCAAATCTAAATGTGTCGTTTATTTTATTTTATTTTACTTTATTT
>KN488824.1:32616-46039 GCA_000787155.1 Scartelaos histophorus | reverse complement strand
AGGGTAGGGTTGGTGGCTAAATTAGCATAGCGTAATTACACCGGGGTCCTAAGAGCAAGACACAACCCATAATTTGGCATTGTACGAGCGCCAGTTTGTGTGCCGGGAGATAAACGCCGGGATCCGGGGCTGTTCTCGTTCACGCATTGAGTATGGTAATAACCTAGGACAAGCCCAATCCGATGGAGCGCTTTTTTGCCAACAGCTCTTCGCCACCTCTCCCTTCTCTCGGCGGGGGTATTATCATGCTAATCTAAAGAGGAGAGCTACACTGAACACGAAAATGGTCCATCATCGCAAGGAGAGTCAAAGCAGAAGATAAAGTAACAGTTTTCGCCAATTATGGTTGTTGAAAGAATCAATAATTACTACATTGACTTAGCTTTCAATAAACGACAGCAGGAACGATTATTTTGGGGGAAAATATTTATTGTGAGTACATTTTCTTTGAACTAGTGAACTTGTTTGTTTCTTTTGCAGTATGATCAAATTTGAGCTTTAGATGGTTGAATTATGAACTTCTATCTTCATTATAGAAACAAACACTGGCGGATGGAAGTACTGACTTTTGTTACTTAAATAAAAGTACAGATAGCGGGACAAAATATTACTCAAGTAAAAGCATCACATGACCAAATCCACTTAAGTAAAAGTAAATGCATTTTGCAGAGTTTTAGAATGATTAAAGGATGAAATGTAGAGCTTCTGATAATAGTTTAGTGGATTTTAAGTCATTAAGTCAATTGATTCGTTACACAAAAACACGAACTGGCTAGAAAAAGTATATGGTTTGCTCAAAGTTTGGATATTATCTCAAATTAAATGAGTCTCAGCCATTTCATAAGGTCTCAAACCATGAAAAGTACTTTTTACTTTTCAGTCCAGACCTAAAATGCAATGGAGTAGAAAGTACAAATACATGCACTCAAATGTAGTGAAGTAAATGTAAAAAGTATCCACCGTAAAATGCATTTAAGTAAAGAACAGATACCTAAAAAGTGTACTTCAGTACCTTCTTCCACTGGAAACAAACGCCCACACATAATGGACATGGCTATTTACAGCCTGAATACACTGACATAACAGCTAACTATAAAATCATGTTGTAAAGATGCTAACACGCAAGTAATTAAATAGGGATTTACAGAGTTTGCATGGCACAGACCTTGAAAAATTAATTGCAGTCATAACATGATGAGTTGTCGTGAAATCAAATTCAATTCCTTATTGGTTCCAACTATTTCCCTGCAGTATCCGCATAATTTCAAATGCAAAGTGGTGTATTTGCCGTCACCAATAATTGTCCCTTTTAAACTTGTTCATTTTTCGGCAGCTCTCGCTTCTCTCCGCGGGGGTATTATCATGCTAATCTAAAGAGGAGTGCTACATCTGAAAAAGCAAAAAGAAGGTTAGGACCTGTGGAAGTGGAACTAGACACAAGCCCTGGAATAGATTCACTGACAAATGGATACAGACTCCGCACCGGGTTGGTTAATTAAACGAACATAGCCTAATTAAAGGGATCTGCGCCGTGAATGGTGGACACTGACCTCGCCGTGGACAGATTGCGTTTCATCCCCCACATCAGAGGGGCCCGGGCGGGGGGAGTGTGGCGAGCGGCGGGCTGGGGCGTTGGATCGTAGCGGGGGGGCGAGCTGGTTAAATGACTCGTGATTTCCATTACACTTGTCGACGGAGAAGCAGCACAAGAGCTTTGATTGAAGCAGCTCCACTTTGATTCGGTCTCATTTTGACGTTTCAAATCTGTCCAAAAATGGGATGTCATCATTGGTGTGTGTTTTTAACCGTGTTCGTCTTACGGGGTAGAGGAAAATCGAGCACATGTTTGTCACTTCATGGAGAAAAGCGAAAATTCTGAAAGTTTGTGATACTTGTCAAGATAATTGCCCAATTAGAACCTTTAAACGAAGTGATTACTGAATAAATGCCCACTTAAGCCATGACGTAAAACTTGTATAACCAAAAAGAGACAAAATCTTGGACACAAACTAAGTCTTGGATTTGAATTCATAATATCGTAAAGTCAGATTGGGACAAATTAAGAAAAATATATATGTTAGTCAATACCATGGTCGGCTCTCTGTAGGAGGTGCCGCCAGAATGCAGGACTTTATCGACAGTCTGTGCTCATTGAGCGATTTTCCACCATGGAAGTCAGCAGACTCATTTCTTTTATCAAGTCGTTTCAAGATCAATATTGCAATGCAAAATGTCCAAATTGTAATAATAATCCTCAGGTGCGGATAACTTCATAGTGCACAAAAGCACAATGTGTTTTCTTCCATGATTGGATACAAGTACAGGTTCAGGTAGGAAGTACGTTTTAGGTTTAAAACAACTGGATTTCAGCACTGAAACGGACAACCCAAATTAGACTCATATGAGAACCAAAAAAAACACCCCCTCAAATTAATAATAGATGGTTAAAAAAACATGTCTACCTTGTATTTAGAGAGACCTATAGTTAAGTTTATGAAATTCAAAATCAAACATGGTTCCTTTAATTGTAAATGGTCACATTTTTATACAGCATTTTTCCACCTTCACTCAAACGCACTGTAAGCATTAGCTAAGGAACCACTCACCCATTCACACACATTCATACACCCGTGTACGCAGACACTGGAGATGAGGCAAGTTAATCGTCTTGCCCAACGCCACAACAGCATTTATCTGTGGGAGGTGGAACTGCAGCACCAAACTGTGGGTCAGTGGATCTGGCTGCTCTACCATTGATGTTTATGTTGAGAGAGGGATTCTATCACCAACCTTTGGATCAGTTGAGAAACGCTCTCCTAACTGAGCTACTGTGACCCACAGTCCCACACAGATACAGCACCAATCGAGGACAACCAGGGGCATTAACTACTGGTTAAAACAAAAACCTGATAAGCAAACCATACCCATGTCTGTTTGTAGAAGGTCAATACAAATTACACCGGACAGTTCTTAGTCTACTTTTATCAAAAATACTATTTATTTGCCCACAAGTACATACAGTACAAATCAAGTACAACCAATGGTACTGACCACTGTCAAATCATTGAAAATCTGCTAAGCAAACTAGTCCCATTCCGTTTGTAGATGGCCAATAACAAATGTGTGAGACCATTCTTATTCTCCTATCAAAATATTGACTATATATACTCCCACAAGCGTACTATATCTAAAAAAAATATGAAAACCCCAAAATCCGCTAAGTAAACAGTGTCCATTTCATTTCGTAGATGGCCAATAAAAATTACACCGGGCCGTTCTTATTTTACGTCTATCAAAATACTGAATTTATTTAGCTATTCTGATGACAACTTACAGTGATTTGTTTACCACAAGCTGCTCTCTTGTCAGCCTCCCAGAAGTCGGTCCAAACACGGCAGTTTCAAACGTCAAAGTGGGGCATTATGGGCGCACTGTAGCACACAGGCTGGATACACGTCTTGCTTTTCGGAGATTGATAACCATGTTTTGAAGTTACAACCAAAGTCGGAATTGGAATTTCTCCAGGCACACCCACGGGAATACACAATTATGGCTAAAATTAAAACGCCTGCCTCGGAGACTGTGCTTCAAGGAACACATTTGACTCATCCAAATCAATGTTTTGGACAGAAGCCTGATACTGCTTTTTTCAGCGAACACTGCTGCACAGGCTCACCTACGCGGTGTATTAAACATAGGTTCATCTTGTTCTTGTTGCACACATGTATTTTTTTTTCAAAGTGGTACATGTGCATCATCATATCTATGTCAGTCATAACACTTAGAATACCGACTTATATTGACATTTTTTAACCTTGTATGCACGAGTTATTTAGTTATGCCAAGAAAAACCCAAAGAACAGTGGGTGGGTATAGCGACTGGGTGAAAAAGGGAATGTTCTTTCACGCCTCAAATACAATACCAGACAATACAAGATGATTCAAACATGCACAAACCAATCAAAATCAAAATACAACATTGTTCAATATACAAACGCTGGAATAATATATTTTGGGGGTCAGTATTCATCTTGAGTACATTTTCTTTGTAAAAATGTTGAGATCTTGTGTATTTTTGTTACAATCCAATTACATTTGAGCCATTAAAAGGTTGAATTAACTTTTATAGCTAATTATTGACCAGTAATATTTCATTGTTATTTATACGTTGTAGCTTATACCTTTTAATGATACTTTTAAAATGGTCTGCTGGGATCATTTTGCTTTAACTCAGTGGCGTAAAGTAGTTTCAGTATTACCGTTATTTCAGTATTATTGTTTCTCTGTAGTAATATACCGTGCTTCAAAATTCGTTAGGGTGACGGGCCTCCTCACATCTGCCAACAACTTCTGAACAGCTTCCAAACATTATTAATGGCAAACAATTTTTGAAAGGTTACGTTGGAATGCCCTGTAATTTCTGCTATGGGGCTTTTGGCTCTTTCATGGCATCAAAGTCTTTTTTTCTCTTACATATATTTTCATTGCTTCTTTGCCCTGTCTTATACTATACAAATGCAACGTCGGCTATATAGAATTAAAAGCTTTAACCTGATTTTTTTCACAATATATGTGAGCAAAATATGTGTGAGATATTTTGATCATGACCAATATTTTTTACAAATCTTGCTGAAAAACCCTCACATTTTCACAGACTGTATAGAAACAGGTCAAGGTTTTATATTTAATAGTTTTATTTTTGTTCCGTTTTCAAGTTGAGTCATGCCGTTTACTCCCATAGAAATCATTTAGAGTCTTGGAATCTGCTCCACATAGTCACCTAAGACTGTTTTCCAAATTGCACAAAGTCCCATAATAAACTTACAATGTTCAACACCTAAACTGTTGGATTTCATTGAGCTAGACTTATTAGTTTAAGATAATTGATTTTAAAATTCTGTCAGATTTTTTAGGACGCCATGTATGTCAGTTGTGTATTTTATCCAATTTCAAAGTGATTTATTGTTCATCCAGTAATGACAGTGCACATTAGCATGCTAGTCAATGTTAGCTTCACTGTCTCTGCAAAACTCCAAAATGGTCTCATTGTTAAAAGTTGCAAAAGCGCTTGCAAACTCACCACAATGAATGCATACGTTAAGTGAGGAATAACTTTGGAGCATTGTGAACCATTTAACGTTCTGTTTTTCACATTTTTAAGAGTCAAAATCAGGTATAAGAAGCCTGTCACAAAGAAGCCAGATGAAACGGCTATACTGCGCTACAGTCGCTGACGGATGGATTGGGAGCCAAGGGTTTTCGGTCGTAACCGGTCTAAGCCTTGAGTCGACGCTGCCCCCGGGCCCAGCATTCACCGTTCAAATATGTAATCATACTTAAGTGTCTAAACGAGAAGTCAATCTTGTGGTGACTATTGACATTTGTGAGCGCTAACTCCAGGCCTCCCACTCACAGCTGTGGTCCTGAGTCAACACATGGAGATGGAGAGAGAGAGGGAAGAAGGAGACAGAGAGAGAAGAGAAGGAGAGGAGAGAGACAAAATGACAGAAGGAGGATGCAGAGAGAAAAAGAGAAGAGACACAGTGAGAGAGTGAGAGAGAAAGAAGAAACAGAGGAGAGCAACAGTGAGAGAAAGATGAGAGAGTGAGAAAGAGGAGAGAGACACAGAGAAAGATGGGAGATAAAGAGAAGAGAGACGCAGTGAGAGAAAGAGTGGAGAAAGAGGCAAAAGATGGAAAGAAAGGAGATTGACAGTGAGAGAAAGAGGAGAGAGAAAAGATACATTGAGAGGAAGAGAGGAGAAAGAGGAGAGAGTGAGAAAGAAGACAGACAGAGAAAGAGTAGAAAGAGAGAGAGGAGAAAGAGGAGAGAGAGCGAGAAAGAAGACAGACAGAGAAAGAGTAGAAAGAGAGAGAGGAGAAAGGAGAGGGGAAGAGAGAGGAGAGAAACTAAGAGAAAGAGGAGACAGAGAAAGACATATTGAGAGAAGAAATGGAGAGTGGAGAAAGAAGAGACAGTGAGAGAAAGAAGACAGTGAGAGAGACAGTGAGACAAAGAGAGGGGAGAGAGAGAGTAAAAAGGAGAGAGAGGAGAGAGACAGTGAGACAAAGAAGAGAGAGAGAAGAAAGGAGAGGGGGGAGAGAGAACGAGACAGTGACAAAGTGTGTGACTGACAGCGAGTGACAAAAGAGGAAGAAACAGAGAGGAAAAGAAACAGTGAGAGAGAAGAGAGAGACAGAAAGAGAAGGAGAGACAGACACTTTGTCCAGGGGGAGGGGCCTCTCCTCTGGATCTGGGCCTAGTTAGGATTCATATGACAGTAAACTGCTTCCCCCGACGCTGTACCCCAAACGCTCAGCCCACCCCCCCAAAGAGCGCTTTAAAAATAACCGCACGATTCCATGGAAGAGGTCCCGAGGGTTCTGGGAAATGAAGGAAAACGACCGCGCGGACTTATCTTGCGCCACGTCTGAGCCAAAATATTTGTATGCCGAGCAATAAAAGTGAAAAAAAAAAAAGAAAGTGTGATAGGCCAAACGGGGAGCGCGACAGCCGGCATACTCCCCTTTTAACACTGGGAGGCAGGTATAAATAACTCCGAAGATCAAAGAAATGTGCAGACTTAAATATGCACTATAAACTTTTTGGTTAGGGGTTACTCACCTGCTTGTTTCTATGGATATGTCATTGCTCTACCTGGAAAAGTATGACATTAAACTGTTGTACATTACATTTATTCAATTACAGGTACAAAAATACCTTGGAAAACAGGTATTCTGAGTGGGGCTGTCAGTCTGCAGCTCTGACATGTAATTTGGTCTGGTTTACTGTGAAACATTACAGACAAAGCAATGGCGTTTCCAAGGAGATAAGCATTTGACGGACCCTCCACCAGAAAAGATTAATAATGCACCTTTAGGTAACTGCATGTGCAATTTTGTATTTAAATTCCACAAACTTGCCCCAACTGCAACCCCAGATATGAGAAACATGTTCAAAATAAAAATATGGCTTTTACTGATAACTATTTGTAATGTGGATTTAATAGATTTTAATAGTTATACATAAAACAAACAACTTGGCCTCATGTCTAATCATTTTATAATGTGGTGTTTTGGTTCTCAACGATTGAGTATCCAGTTAGAAAACAGAATGAGCCTCACATGAGTCTCTCATTTGGGTTGCCAGTTTCAATGCTGAAATCCAGCAGGTTTAAACCTAAACTGACTCTCTTGGCAACTGCAGCCAATATAAACGCTTATATACAAGGGGTGTAAGAAAAAAATCCATTCAGTGATACATCGTGATACTTTACTGCACAATTCTCATATCGATGGTCCTGGCCAATGGATCTAAATAGATTTTTTAAATATATTTCCACAAAAATTAATTAGTTACAATCATTGTTTTGATGATTAAAAAAAATAATAATAAATTGTATTTCATGTAATTATATAAGTGTAGTTGTCATTAACGATAAATCGGAATACATCATCCATTGTTTTAGTATGGGGATATATTGAATCATGACATGCGTATCATGATATGCATCATATCGTCAGACTCAAAGGAACACACACTCCTACTATATATGAAGAATGAGAAAAACTTCTATGCATTGTCTCAAAGGCACTGGTAACCTAGGTTTAATTCGAATTGTAGCAGCTTTAAAAGTGAAAGAGTGCAGGCTATAAAGTGCATTTAAAATGACACAGACACAGTATATAAAATTCACTGAGATTTAAACATGTTAGAACAGTGCTCCCTCAGCATTGGTTTACTTCGAGTTGTATTTCAATTGATTCATGCATGTTTGAGCAGTCTAGCACTGTCCTGCACTTGATGATTGAGTGCTGAAAGTTGATTTTTACCAATCCCCCCAATCTTCACCCCTTCTCTGTACTTTGCAATTGTTCAAAAAGAGTTTAAAAAAAATGATGTAGCCATTTTCAACTGTTAAAAGATGCAACTGAACCACTATCTGGAGGCGTATCAGTTCAGCAATTTTGAAGATGAAAAAAAAAAGACCAGTTTCTGTTATTAAGTTTAGAATTTACAGTTTACAATGACTTGCATGGGTAATTTTTCCACACTTTGTTCAGAGTTTAATACTAAATAACCCCCCAGAAAGTAAAATATGTCTAAACCTGGAGATATGCAGAGTTTAGTGGAATAAACTCTGCAAGAATTCCTTTATCGCCGCAGAACAGAGTCAAAGCATAAGGAGCTTGTGTGAGTTTATAAACTATGAGCGACCCCGGAGTCTAAAATTAGCTGGGGCAGAGTACAGTGACAGCCGGATACGACGGGGACATTGGACTAACAAGGTCAAGCGGCGACTATTTCGGGACAAGTTTGGAGATGAGATGGGGGGCGGGAGAAGGGTCGTGAGCGTGGGGGGGCTTTACAGTGTGGAGAGGAGCCAATTTCACCTCCTAATCACTCGCGCTGATGAGAGGGGGCCCACTCTCCGGCTCTCGAAGCTTAAATTAAATCTGCGAATAGAGATCGACGGGCGAGCGGGAGCGGGCTGGTATCGGGGTGATCCAGAAAAGAGCTTATCTTGGACTTTTCATTTCCTGCTTCATTTCGTGTTGCGGCAGCGGAGGAGAAATCTCATTTGGAGAGATCCTCAATGACGCGTGATCATAACTTTAAATGACTTCTATGGCAGTTAAAGAGCAGAGCCTTTTCCGCAGTGAGATCAGGCTCACCGCTCAGGCTGACATGTTCTCTGAGGCCAATTTACAAGGAATACCATTTAAAGTTGCGCTGTGACTTTTCCGGAAGGTGGTACGCCATCTACTTGTCTCCGTGCATTTGCCCTGTCGAGCTTTTCAACTACATAAAAAAACAACCCTCAAAAACATGCATTCTTATTGTGATTGGACTCGCATCCACACAGATCTGGCCAGTGTCTTAGCCTGGTAATGGCAAACGATCATGAAGGTAGAAGGTATTCCATGGAAAGAATCAAAATTGTCATGGAGACAGGTGGTGGAGTGTCCAACAGAAAAGGTATTCCTGCACAGTCACCATTTACCTGGACACGGGAGGGTTTGATAAAATGTTTCTTCTATTTTATTTTTCAGTCATTCAAGTAAATTATAATAATATCAGTAATCGACTACTAATGGCGTGTTCGGATCTCCATTTTGGATGGATAAACCAGGATGTTGTCTAGTGATACACACTGTCATGCCCCTTTTTCTCAGATGGCCCGACTCGGAGGAGACCGAATAAAGTTTCTCAGATAGAATCCAAGGTGGCTGCACCCAGTGTCACTTGTAGTAAGAACTGTTTTCATTGGGTTTGAAGGCTTTGGTGGTTTAAATGGCAATGTCAGTCACTCGTATTACTGCAATATGTTATCAGTACAGTGGTCGGTGTCGCCCATGTTTTTAGCTCATTTCCTGCTAGCTAATGTGCCAAAATTATTTACTATCACGCAACACCAACACTTTCACTTCACTAATGTACTGAATTAGACCATTTATGCTGAATTCTTCCTCAAGATTGTGTAGTTGAAGCACAGTTATTTTGGAGCATCTGGTGCTCGGCCAATGCCAACGCAACAACAGCGTTACGGTTATCGTCCATGTTTTTGTCCAAGACACGTAAAACATAATAAAAGGCTTGAAGGTTGGACATGACGTCTTATCTGAGATCCAAGTCCGAGTTGGATGGATAAACAATTGCAGCATATGTCTGGGATCCTCCGTTTTGGCGACTGGTAATGCCTTCACCCACCACTTGGGGGATTTCGCACTCCCCATCTCCTCATTGCATTCAACTTCTGCATGGGAGAAACAGCACACAGTAACACTCAAGGTTCTTTTTCTTTGTTTTCAGGTGCGACTTAACAAACGTTTTACAACCATTATATTTCCATTGTTAAAACATTTATCTGTTAGAATAGCATGTTAAAGTGAGGCTAGGGAGGCGCTTTGTTACTTTTGTTTTGAGAAATAAGACTTGCCATTTTTCTGTGTTGTGGATTTGTGCTCCTCCATCTTGTGCCCATGTTGCATTTACGTTTGATTGCATTACACTTCAGCATGCAAGAGACTGCACACAATCACACTTGTAGCACACACTTGTGGTAGTCTTTCTTTGTTTTCAGGAGTACAGTGCATGTAAGCACGTATCGACACTAAAAACAAAGGAAAAAAAATGATGAAACTGCCCAGGAAAGGTCATCAACTTCATCATATAATATAATATATGAGCTTGAAAAATGATCATCTACGTATCAAAACTGTAAAATGTAGAGTCTATTCTTTAGGACTGAATTTTAGTATTGTGACAACATAACTATAGAAGCTAGTGAACATAAGTAAGCTCCTGGATTTAAGATGCTAAGTTTTTACTGCAGTCAAGCTACATAAATCTTCGCAATGCTTTGTTTGATTTTGGAATTTTGATCTCACATGACTCGATTCACACAAACCCCATTATCTACCAACACTGCAAAGAATGCCCCTCTCTACCATTAAAAGGCACTCATCAAACTACATGTCCCAGCTCGTGTGAGAAGAGCTCTTTGATCGCAAAATGGAATCAAATCTTAAATCCTTTCCATTGCCGAGCCCATGTTTACACAACACGCAGCCGCTGCAGACCCCATCATTAGCATTCCCATGTCATTGTTCTATGATTTGTCAGACTTGATTGTGTTATCAAATCCACAATGTTTTCGAACACCGTAAACAGCAGAAGTGCCTCTGTGGGACCCGGGTTATTTCACCGACACTATAAATCTCCACACAACAAAACATTTTTCATTTTGCGGTGATAAAAAACAACCAAGCCATGTCTTGTTCGGACGCTAATGTCGCTGAGAAGGAGCGACCAAAACGGGAGGCGGCGGGGGTGGCTGTAGGTATCTGCGAGGACTTTCCTGGGAAATAACTCTTGGCACAAAGATGGATGGTTGCATTCCCGGCAGCAACAGCGGCCCTTCGTTTAGGGGAAATAGAGGAGTAACTGGGGGTGTTAGCGCTATGCAAAAAAATGTAAAAACAACAACAACATACAAACAAACAGCACAAACTTTAAATTGGAAAGCGAGGAGTTTTTGTACAAGTCCCACGTGCTTTTGAGTGACAGCCCATTTCCAAGACAAGAAACAGCATTTAAAGTTACATTTTTCTGGAAGGTTCGCTACCTGCTTGTGTTGTGCATGGATTTGCTTTGCTTTGCTTCAGTGACCTTTTTAACTTTTTCCATGCAACTTTTTTGATCAGAGTCCACCACCTGGCAGAGATAGTCTGCCAGTCTTTGTTAAACCATTTAGTGTGGAAAAAAATGGGCGTTAATATGAAAAATGCCAATTTTACTCATCAAAACAGTGAAAATATCAAATGTGTTGCATAAACGAGTTTCCTTCCAAACAAACAACAAAACTGTTGCGCTGGAACAAAATAATTCAGTAAATTTTACTAGAACGCTCTGATAGGACTTTGGTACTTTTATAATACAAAAATGTATTATTTAAAAGTGCTTAATGACAGTTATTTCTTCATATACGTCGTCCGCATTGAACCAGTAAAGGATCATGGTCTATGTGGTTTTCCTGTCTTGCAAAGAGACTTGTGGTTTGATATATGGGTCAATGACATGATGTCTGTCCAACTGCAATTTCCTCAGTTAAAAAGGTTCAAATTTCATAATAAATGTCCACATACCTGTAGAACCTCTGACCTCCATGGAACCAAATCATTATTTTCACAAATCATTAGTTATTTTACATGTTTTTTGTACTTAGTGTTAAAATGTCATGTGGTGTGTGAACTTTAAAATTACTCTAAATCTAGTCAAATTGACTTTTCTTTTTTTGTCATATTTTCTGAAGCGTTTTGTAGCCCCACATGAAATTTAAGCTTTCTTGAATAGATATTTGCCCCATAATATTCAAACAAATATTGTCTGAGCGTGTCTACTACTTTTTCAGACATGTTTTCATGTTTTCAAATCTCAATATCATGTTCATATTACTAAGAACTTAGATTAACATCCCAACCATGTTTAGGAAATAAAACAATTATAAGGTTATTCTCGGTCGCACCACATGACATTTTTTAAGGTTGTAGCCAAATCATGTACATAAAAAAACATATTATTAAAAAAAATAAAAAATAGATTTATGCATCTGACACTTATATTTGAAAAAGTTCAATAGAAAAGTTCAATACGTTTTAAAATTTGCCTAATACATCATTGACCCATATTGTGATGGCACATATTATTGAAAGACATTTGATATCACCAAATTTGCCAGAACTAGTCCAGTCTAAACAAGCCTCAAAAATCCATCAATTACAATGCAACAATACTGCAATAATGTTTTTCCTCCAAATACGCCAGGAAATTACAGATTCCACAACATGTTTACGCAATCCATCTCCACAATCAACCGAAAAAGCAGCCTGCGATAATGCATCACCAGCTAAGGTCCACACGGCACGTCACAATACAAAACAAACACAGCTCAAACTTCAAATTGGAAATCAAGGAGCAGAGTTTTCGCTGAGGGCCGCCCACACACTTTTGAGTGACGGCCCATCTCCGAGACGAAAGGCGGCTACAAAAGAACAATATGGCGCGGATGTTATGCTACAGGGAATATAATGTGAGGCTGTAAATGTGCGCGATCAGAAGACAAGTGAACAAAGGCTCCAAACAAAAGGCTGACAGACTGTATCTCAACTGAACCATGTGCAAAGTTTTAAAAGGGGAAAAATACAAAAATAAGTTGGTGAAATAAAAAAAATATGGGTTCAAAAAGTCATAATTTGCAGTTTATTTTCTTTGGTTACATTATGTTTGAAAGAACTTGTTCAAAAACCTCTAAAAAAACTAAGAAATACCCAGATACTAACAGATACTCTTTGGAAGTAAACTAGTACAAGTCCAAGTAATACATTATTAAGGAGTGTTTTATTATTTTAAAGCTATTTTTTAAGTAATTATGGTATCAAAATTGGTATCTAGTGTCAAGCCTTTTCTTTAATACTGAATTTTTTTAAAACATTACTATAAAGCAGCACGTTACTGTCAGATAAGATCCAGAAGTCGTTTTTTTCTCCTTTTTTGACAGCACAAGAGACAGAACTCCTTTTCAAACATCACTAACCGACATCAGAGAATTTGCATTTCTCACGTATTTTCAGTAGTTCATTGAATGAGTGATAAGACAGCGGGGAGAGATTTGAGATACAATTTGGGCTGTGAGGCATACTCCAGTGTAGACGGACACTGGGGGCCAAGTGGGTTAAGTGTCTTGCCCGAGGACAAAACAGCAGCATTCATCTGTGGGAGCTAGAATTGCACCAACATCTGGGTCACTAGATCTGACCACTCAACTCAGTAGTGTTTTATGTTGAGAGCGAGATTCGAAAAGCCAATCTTCAAACCAGTGGATTAGCACTACTGACTCTGCTATTATCATCCATTTCTGCTT
>KN488824.1:22143-32484 GCA_000787155.1 Scartelaos histophorus | reverse complement strand
TTAAATATGGGTCAATGACGTATGAGGATTTTCAACAGGCAAAATTTAGATTTTCAAATATTTATAATGTCAGGTCTGCATAAATCCATGTTTGACATTTATATTAAGCTTTTTTTTGTGTTTTTTTAATGTACATGAATTGGCTACAACCTTAAAAATGTCATGTGGTGCGACTGAGAATAACCTTAAAATTGTTTTATTTTCTACATGGTTGGGATGTTAATCTAAGTTGTGAGTCATATGAACATGATATTGAGATTTGAAAACATGAAAAAATGAGATGTGAAAAATTGGACGTGCTCGGAATATTTGTTTGAATATTCAATGAGTAATTTTAAAGTCGCACCACTTTTCACTTTAAGTACAAAAAACAGGTAGAATAATGATTACTGAAAAAATAATTTGGTTCCATGGAGGTCAGAGGTTCTACAGGTATGTGGGGAATTATTATGAATTTGAACCTTTTCAACTGAAGAAATTGCAATTGGACACACGTCATGTCATTGACCCATATATTGAATTGTCGAAAGTGCGTTGTATATGGATTGTTTGATGCCTAATGCAGAGGCTGAAGGTTTAGAATCCAGAGAAGCCGATGGCTGATAGTCCTCAACATATTGGCAGAACCTATTTTATTTTCCTCATATAAAGCCACTTAATTATACTACAAACTCACTCAGTTATTTTTTTTTAAAGTATAAACCTTTAAGAAAGCTATGTAGTTATATGTTAGGGTTAGGCACTATAAATATTTTACTTCAGCCTAAACCCTTTCGGTCAACCCATGATCCAAATGGAGTTGTATTCTATCTCATTGTAGTGCTGCAAATGAATAAACTACTCCTCCAAATAATATTAAAATAAAGCTTGGAGTGCTTTTTTAGGCAGCAGATCAACCAAAACAAAATATTAGCCGATAGCCGTTACGCTAAAAAAGTCCAAATATCGGTTTTGTACATTTACTCATGACATCTACTCCAAACTAGCTTCAAAAATACTGCAGTAACCTTCTCTTTCTCCAAATAAAACCAGGAAATGATGTCTTTGCCGACCTGTTTGCCCAAGTACAATAGCTCTTCACGATCAATTGAAATGGCGGTCTGCGTTAGTGCATCACCGACCGAGGCGCACACACAACACGTCACAATATTGATATCTTGTCCCACTCCTCCATGTTTACTCCCATTAACACCGCTAAGAGTACAATGTCTATTTCCCCGGTCGTTTGTTGCGTCCGGGCCTATTCTTGGGGGCAGTAATCTGTGCCACAGTGTCCTGCTCCTGCACCGGGGTCGATAATGTGTGAGGCCGCTCTGTCATAATGAGGTGATTACAGAGCATTTGGAGCAACTAACTTTGGTTACTGCAGCCTCTTTCTCCTCATCCTCCTCTTCTTTATCCTTTTTTTGCTCCTATTCCTCTTCTTCCTCTTGCTTCTTTTTCTCTTCCTCTTCTTGTTTTCCTCCTTCTCTTGCGCCTCCTCTTTCCTTTTCCTTTCTTTTTCCTCTTGCTCCCGTTTCTCCTCCCTCTCTTGTGTATCCTGTTCATCTTGCTTCCCTTTTACCTCCTCTCTCTTCTCTCCTTTACCTTTTCATCTTCACCCTCCTCCTCCCTTTCTCCTTCTCTTTTCTTTCTCCTCTCCTTTCCCTCCAAATCCTTCTCCTCCTTCTCTTGCTGCTCCTCTTTCTCTTGCTTCTCTTTCCCATCCTCTGCCTCCACCTTTTTCTCTTCTCCTCCTCCTCTCTCCTTTTCACCTTCTCCCTCCTCCTTTTTACTCCTTCTCTTGCACCTCCAATTCCTCATGCTCCTCCTTTTTCTCTTGCACCTCTTTTTTTCTGTCTCTTTTCCTCTTTTTGTCTCCCTCTCCCTCCTCCTTTTCTCTCCTTCTCTTGCACCTCTTCCTCCTCCTTTCCTTCCACCTCTCTGTCTTGCTCCTCCTCTTTCTCTTCTTCTCCTTCCTCCTCCATATTTCTCCTCCTCCTCCTTTCTCCTTCTCTCGCTCCTCTCCCCCCTCCTCGTCCTCACACACATAACACTTGTACAATCAATAGGCAGTGTGTGCAGCCATAGGGCATTTCCACTCGCACTTGTTTCCTCGGCGCTGAAGATGCTTCCTCCAATTATGCGTGCGAGGTGAGAGAGGAGCTGGATAACAGTCGGGCAAGATTCATCAACATCAAAACAGAATTGGGAGGACTTGTGAGAAATATCAAATTTTACCCACAGATCAGTGTAATTTAGGCCATTTTAAAACATCCAATCGCAATACCTGTTATAATGTTGTTTCCTCATCACAAACATACCTCACACATGGTTAAACGCACAAATCCTACATACTTAGTTCGAGAAAACACTCCGTTCCATCTTGTGATATTACGTGGCAATACAGGAAGTGCTCGGCTAAAACCATGGCTAAAAGCTCACAAGAGTCAATACTTCACCCCTGCAGCCATTTTTTATTTTTTTTTTAAGAACAAGAGGCATCTAGGTGTAATCAGATCAGGGCAGTTTTTAGTGACGTCACAATGTACTTGAAATCGCAATTGCCAGTAGAAGCAGAATACATTCCATTTTTTGCTATTTCAGTGCAAATTAGGTACATTTCTGGTGAAAAACTGACTAAGAGCAGTTGACAATGCTTTTAAAACACCATGCACAGAGATGAGTAGAGAAAAAGTTGCATTTAGTGTTTAGTTTTATTTTAATAACAGTATTTTGTACCAAGTTCACACTGTAATGTGACCAAAAACACTCATATGAATTGACAAACGAACAAGAATTAGACTTCAGGTAGTGTTTGCATAAAAACTGCTAACCCTGTAGTTTAGTTGAGTACAGACTTAGGGCACAATTAGCAAATCGCTAAGGCTACACTTTTTGAAGTAACATCATTTTCTCCACAAACAACAAAATACCCAGTCTCACTATGCATAAAAACTCCTAATACTGTATTCATCAGTACTTTATGCATTTAAGGTACTTATATTATGCCATTTTCTGATATATGTTATAAAGTTGTTTCCTTATCTAAAAACTTACCCAGAGTTGTGCATATTTAGGGTTATATTTTAAGTTCTTCCTTCAAACAGAAAACACTTGTGATATCATGTGGTAAAACAGTAAGTGCTCCATTGTGTTTCCAAATACTTTCAGTAGGATCATTTAGATAATTTCCACCCTGGAATTGCCCGTCTCTACTGAACAAAAGGTCAAATGTAGCTGTTAGCTTTAAAACTACCACTACATGACATCACAAGGTGGAAAAGAGCATTCTGAACTTTGCTCAATAACCCAGGACAACTTAAATATGTGTGAATGAACAAAAGACGACTCCAGGCAAGTTTTTGATGAGGAAACTACATTATAACAAGGCTTGGAGCTCACAAGAGTCAATTTTACGGAAAATGGGAAAAATAAATCGCAAATTGAATCACAAAGCTCGTCAAGAAAATGTTAATACGATATTTTGTAGAAATGGTTCAGCCTTATATAACAGGCTACAGTGGTGGTGCTGGTGGTGGTGGTGGTGGTGGGGTTCTTCGTGTCAAAGCTCTAGAGACTGACAGATCCTCCAGGTGTCATATATGAAAGGAGAGGCGGCATATGAAGCTGGGCTTGTTATTATGCCAGAAGAATAAAGCCGGATATTATTAGATCAAGTACATTTTTATTACATTTTCTTATTGCTCTTATTGCTCCTGCATCTTCAATCCCTTCCTACCTTCCAGTTATACATTAACGGTGAAGAAATGGAGGATTTGTTCATATAGCGAGATTCTAAGGGATTTTAAAATGTATAGCTGTGTGGGCGATACTGACAAAAAATATCCTAATAATCCTATTCAGCCAACAGAAATGTGCAAACAATGGATTCTAAAATGTTTAAAATCATATAGAACAGTATGAAATTATAGGTGGTTTGATAGCGTGCAAACAATGGATTCTAAAATGTTTAATATCATATAGATGTGAAAAGGACTGTAAAACTCTATGAAATTATAGGTGGTTTGATAGTTCTAAAATAACAAAGCAGGTATTTGGATTGTGAGCGGGGGTCGCCTCTCCACAGATCTGACCTGTAACTTGGTCTGGTTTGGTTTCCATGAAGATAAAACGATTTAATGCCATACTGTGAAACATTCCTGACAAAGCAATAACATCTGCTTGGAGAAAAGCATTTGATGGACCCTCCACCAGAAAGGTTAGACAATGCACCTTTAAACATTTTGGGTTTTTTGTTTTTATTTTGAATCTTGTATTCTTTTTTGGAGCAGTTCTTTAAATCATAAACTCGCAAAACAATCATATCAGCCATGAAAAAACATATCAGTCGATCTCTACTTCTGGCTCAAAGCGCGACAGTGGGAGTGGTGACCGTAACTGACATCTCACTGCATAAATACAGAGATAAAGCAGTCTAGACTTTAAAGAAAATATCTTGAAATCTGAAAAAACAAATAAAAGCATTAAAAAAGGTCCCATGTTACCCCAAAATTGACTCTTGTGAGCTTTAAGCCATCTTATACTGTCGATTACCTCCTCTAACTCGTGGATTATTAGATTATTATTATTAGTAGAAGGTGTATGGAGTTTTAAAAGACAGTGGAGCACTTCCTGTATTACGTCATGACATCACAAGGTTGAACAGAGTCTTTTCAGTTTGGGAGAAGAAAAGAAAAGCCTAAATATGCAAGATTTGTGAGTTAAACATGAACGATTGTGAATGAAACGAAACACGACTCCAGGTATGTCTGTGATGAGGAAACATAACGCAGATTAGTAAATAGCGTAATAAAGCCCAGAGAGATTTTTTAGTTTTCCAGCTCCCCTACCTGCACTTTACAACATTTCCACAAGTCATAGTTCCTTTTTCATGTGGAGGAGCAATTTTGCTAACTTCAAACAAAAACATTAGCGGTGGGGGTACACAGTTTGCACTCTTCCCTGTAGGTAGCACACAGAATCCTCTTATTATCCAAATCAAAGCCCCTTATGTGAGCGGCTCTTTCTAAAAAGGCCAAGACAACAGTAGAAAAACATAAAAACATTAGCACTCTGAACTGTTCTCTAGATGACAGGTTAGACTGTGGAGTTCACAAAAACATTTTTTTACACTTAACATCGAAATTTTACTAAAAACATGGGAGTAAACGGTTGAAACTACGTCAGGTATGAAAACAAATTAAACGTCGGTATAAAAAGTTAATTTGTTGGAATAAAAGATCTACTAACCAACGAACATTTCCCATTTCTGTTCAATAATTTTTACTTCTTCTTTTCTACTACTTTTAATTCTTATCCTGTAAATTTTTTCGGGTATTTATACTTTTACTTTCTGGTTGGACATTCATGGGCAGCAAATAATTAACTTTGACCCATGACAATTATAACATTGCACAAAGCTTGCCCAAACTGCACAAAAGTTACACCTGACCTTAGGCCGAATATATAAACCGACATAGCTAACCTGCTAGCCGCTGAGTTCCGAATAGGAAGTTAGCATGGGGGCACTTCTGTGTCCATCAAGTGTTTCCAATTGACTTTACTCTGAAAAATGCTCCATGATCCTGGTGTTTTTATTTTGCCATTTTATCCATACATAAATTCCTTATCCTAATATGAAACTGGCTCCAAATTCGCTCCTATAACTGCCAGCCTTGATGAGCTTCATTTGACTGGAACTGAATGCTTCTTTATACAATCTATAGGTCAGACCAAAATAAATAAATGACAGTTTTCCTTCCTTGTAAATTCCGTGTAAATTATTCCTGTATTTTAGATGGAATTTTCCGTGTTGATGACATAGACAGGTGGTATGGGGTTTTAAAAGGTGCACTGTGTAACTTTTAAGGTGCAGGGCCTTTTTTTTTTTTTCGCCATGAATATGTTGCTGCTTTGTCTGTAATGTTTCACAATATGATATTAAACCTTTCCATCTTCTTGGGGACCAGTTACAAGTCAGATCTGTGGACAGGCAATCCCACACACAGTCCAAATAAAACAATTTTTTTATGTCAAACTATGGAACATTCCAGCAGAGCAATAATAAATCCGTAATAGCAATCCATTGACAGAGAAAAGTTACACAGTGCAGCTTTAAAACTCAGCACTATTTATATTTTTGGTAATTTTCTTCAACTTCTTTTCCATAAACTCCCACTTACTAGCACTGTAATAAAATATTTACCGCAAGCACAATCCCTGCAAACTAGGTAATAATTAGAAAATCATGAAAATCTGCCGTGTGCACTTTAAACCCACAACCAAAACCTTAGTCCTGCTTAAACACCTTAAAACAAAGCTTCTTTTCATCGCCGCGAGCTCTACAACTGTGAATATTTGCTGACATAGCGTGCTCCAGGTTCACTTCCCCCCTCTGTAATAGCTGGCCTCTCTCCGCTGTTTCATGGAGCGTAAACCACACTGTTCTTCCTACGCTCCCGGTCCAGAACGCTTGTGGCTCCGCTGGTCTGGCTGGGTCTATCCGGGCTCGTGCTTGGAACCGGGGGGGTAGGACTTCACTATACCCAAACCGCAGTGAGACATGCCGGGCTTGGATGGAAGGGAGTTTGGTCTGTCAGATGGAATGGCATAAAACCCCCCCTGCTGGGTCGGTTCTTGCGCTTCCATAGCCTAGCCTCTCCGTGAACTCCGGAGCTTTTCCGAACACGCCGCGGTTTCTTTATTCCGAGGATTGGGCTCGGGCTGCAGCGGGAAAGTCGAGGCACGAGATGTTTTTTTCGGGACGGGGGTAATTACGGCCTGCGGAGGTTTGGGGCTAATAGCTGACGACGGGAGAAGCGAGCGGGGCAGCTCAATGGAAACACATGCGGCGAATGGCATGGCCGCACTGAAGGCCTGAGGATGAATGAACAGAGGGACTATGTGCTGCTACTGCAAATACTCCAACTACTACTGGAACTACTACTGTAACCACTGTCCACTACTACTATTACAACTACTACTGTAACTACTACTGTAACCACTGTCCACTACTACTATTACAACTATTCCTGTAACTACTACTGTAACCACTGTCCACTACTACTATTACAACTACTACTATATACTATTCTATTACAACTACTACTGTAACCACTGTCCACTACTACTATTACAACTACTACTATAACTACTACTGTAACCACTGCCCACTACTACTATTACAATTACTACTGTAACTACCACTGTAACCACTGTCCACTACTACTGTAACTACTACTGTAACCACTGCCCACTACTACTATTACAATTACTACTGTAACTACCACTGTAACCACTGTCCACTACTACTGTAACTACTACTGTAACCACTGCCCACTACTACTATTACAATTACTACTGTAACTACCACTGTAACCACTGTCCACTACTACTGTAACTACTACTGTAACCACTGCCCACTACTACTATTACAATTACTACTGTAACTACCACTGTAACCACTGTCCACTACTACTGTAACTACTACTGTAACCACTGCCCACTACTACTATTACAATTACTACTGTAACTACCACTGTAACCACTGTCCACTACTACTGTAACTACTACTGTAACCACTGCCCACTACTACTATTACAATTACTACTGTAACTACCACTGTAACCACTGTCCACTACTACTGTAACTACTACTGTAACCACTGCCCACTACTACTATTACAATTACTACTGTAACTACCACTGTAACCACTGTCCACTACTACTGTAACTACTACTGTAACCACTGTCCACTACTACTACTACAACTACTACTGTAACCACTACTGTAACCAATGTCCACTACTACTATTTCAACTACTACTCTAACAATTACTAGTGTAACTACTACTGTAACCACTGTCCACTACTACTATTACAACTAGTACTGTAACTACTACTGTAACACTGCAATAGTTGTAATAGTAGTATTTATGATAGTACAACTACTGTAACTATCACTGTAACTACTAATAGAACTACTGCCCACTACTACTACTATCACAACTACTGCCAACCACTAGTATCACAACTACTTCTGTAACTACTATTACATCTGTAACTACTACTACTTTAACTACTACAGTAAGTACTACAACTACAATTAATACTGTAACTACAACAATTACAGCTACTGCAACTACTACTGTAACTACTACAATTACAACTACAGCAAATATACAGTAACTACTATCACAAGTACCACTACCATAATTCCTACTGTAACTACTATAATTACAACTACTGCTACTGTAACTACTCAAACTACTACTACTATTGCAACTACCACTACTACAACTATTACTCGCACAACTATTACAATTACAACTACTATAGTTTACAACTACTGCTCTGCAACTACTGCAGTTATTACACTAGCCATTATTACTACTGCTAATACTTCAACTGCTTCTACTATAACCATTACAGTTACAACTACTACTATTGGAGCTACTGCTGCAACTACTGCAACTTTTACTGCTGCTGCTAGTACCACTGCAACTACTACCATTACTAGTGTTTCTGCAATTATTACCCCTAGTGCTTCTGCTACTACTGGGCCTACTCCTAGTACTAGTGCAACTACTACTTTTACAACTACTTCTATTACTGCAACAACAGCTAATATTCAACTACTGCTGCAACTACTATTATACCTATTACACCTACTAGTGCAGCTTCAGCAAGTACTCCTAACTACTACCAGTGCAACTAGTATTACTCCTCGTGCTAATGCAACTACTGCTCCTACAACCTCTATTACCACTAAAAAACTACAGTACCCTTTCAACAAATGTTTTATGATGTCTATTTTCCACAAAGACTCTTTCAAATCTCTGCAGGAAGTGGGTTTCTCCGGCCCTGCAGTCAGAGTTAGCGGTGTATTTTCAGTACAGTTGTTCATTGGGCTGAGGTGCTAAAAATACAAGGCTGGTCTCCCGGTTTATTTTCATGGTCCACGGTCCACAGAGCAAGCCGAGCGTTTAACCCACTGCCCGAGTCTCCTCCTGACCAATGGGAGTCTCCCGTTATCCCAACTGTGGAAATGGGGTGTACCTCCGAGCCAGTGACTTTGAAAAATGACTAAAACAATGTACAGAAATACTTTACACTAAATCGGCCAGCTTTTTCTAGTGTTAGTAAGTAGGGAAGTAAGTGAAATAAAATCTGAAGGTGGTATGTTGGTTTAAATAGAAGTAGTGACTAATCAAGTGTTATTTTTAAGACGTCTGCAGCTGTTTAAAAGGTGCACTAGAGATAGACAGATTATAATTGGCCAACTGATATATATGGACATTTTAGTATATCTTTAGTATTGGCTTTAAATCTCTAGCCGATATTATGCTCTTTCCAATCTGGTGCCTAAAAAATACACCCAAAGTTGTATTTAAATACTCTAGTGTGAAGAGGACATTGCCCAAAACAGCTAGCTTTCAAAGGTTTGCGGTAAAAAATGGCTGTGGTTGAGTTTTTAGTATTAATTAATTAATTAGTATAATACTAATTATACAATTTAGGAGTTTTGTTCAGAATGTTCCACAGTATGGCATTTAACTTATCCATCTTGCTTTGCCTCACTGTAGTTTTTGTTTACTTACTATTCAAATTTTAAAATGAATGTTTTTATTGTTGAGGAAAAAGAAAACATTTACTTTATTTTTTTTACATTTTACTACTAATATAAAAACACAATGTTAAATATCAATCAATTCAATTAATTAAAATATTGTCCAACATTAACTGTTTAAATGTATATTTTAATAGTAGTCAACTTGTTTATGTTATTTTAAGGTGACCTTGAATGTCCAGAAAGGCACCTAATCAAAATGAATAGTGGATATTTAAATATTAAAGTGTGTAAATGTTTATTAATGCATGCCTCATTTTTTCTTGTTTTGTTTACTTACCATTAACATTTAAAAATTAAATGTAAAAGTTGTTTGACTGACTGATTATGAAACTAAAATGTCAATAATCTATACTTGGTTAAATGCATCTAGTTTTGATAGTGTTAGTATTTAAAGTCCAAGTCATTTAAAAAATAATTAAAGTCTTAATTTCAGAGGCACTTAAAAAGAACACCAGTGTTATGTCATGAGTACGGGGCCCAGTGGGGACCCTGTGCTGGTGGCGTGCTACAGTCCCCTGCTATTCTTAACCTGTGCATTTGTGACGCTCGGTCTGTCGTGTTAATGTGATTTGGAGGCTGGAGCCGGGGCCTGGATTATGGATGAGCCGGAGCCCGCGGGCCTGACAGGTGATAATTCACTCCCCAGGGGTCGCACACCCTCTGCTGGACACACACACCAACGAGAGGGGAGAGAGGGGGAGCGGGGCTATGGGGAGTGGAGAGAGAGAG
>KN488824.1:0-14318 GCA_000787155.1 Scartelaos histophorus | reverse complement strand
AACAGCCTCCTTACACTTACACTTGCGAACGTGCACCGCTTTCACACACAATGACAAAGGCCTTGTTTATTCTCCTCTCCAGCGCTAGCACGAACCAGCTACCCTCAAACCACACCATTGTGTCTACTGGGCTGCAGAGTCACTGTGCAACATCACCGCAAGCTGTTGGTGGCCTCCTCTGAGCTGCAATCACCCCAACGACCAGAGAAAAACCACCAATGATAGGTAGAGCCGTGCAAATAATCAGGTTTTTGTTCATATTGAGGTTCAGCCATTTAGAAATGTCAATGAGTCTTTGAGAGATCTACAGCCAAGTCTCTGTCAGTGAAAGTGTGTGGCTTGGAGTTAAGACTTTGGAAGAAAATGTTTGACTTTTTAGTTGCTTCAAAGCTGCACTATGCAACTTCTAAGGTGAAGGGAACGCTATTTGTTTAGGGTTGCTCCAGGCTGCGATCCCCCAAGCAACCAGGAAAAAAATGGGGGAATGTTGAAAAATCACTAACAAAAGCATATGTTTGTGGAGAAGATACTTGGACGACATTTTTTTTGCTTGTTCAAAGTTACTAAACTAAGGCTTGAATCATGTTCTGCTCATCTGATCTCGTGCTCCCCATTTATAGCTTTTACCATGGAATTTGATCAACAACGCTTGAGCTTTCTGGATTTGTGGCTCATTAGAGGGGAATTAGTTGTATACGCACTTATACAAAAAGCCTACAGCTAGAAACTCATTACTTACAGCTGACTTGAATTAACCGCTTCCACCGAGAGAAAGTCTCCCATATAGTCAGTTCAGTAGGCTTCAAAGAATATGACACAGAATTTATTATTTTGAAAGGAATTTAAGCCAAATAATGAAAAACTTTGAACAAATAGATAATAAGAAATGTACTTTGAATGATGCTTGCACAAAGGTCAGACAACTGTTAATTCAAAACCCGCAGAACAATGTAAAAACATCATAACTGAACATTGGCATTCATTACTTTCAAAGAGAAGTATAAAAGAGAAAATAACCTTAGAGACTGGTACATTCCCACCTTCCTCCAAACCAGACTACATCATGCCAAACTACTTTGACTCCTATCCCTGATGGTAATCACCTCTGTGGTGGGTGCAGTCAGTGCAAATATCGCTGAACCCATCGCTGTTACAGCTTTAAGCATCCTCACACTGGAAAAGAAATACCCAGATGAATTACATCCTGCAATACTGAATCTATCATTTATATTATCACCTGCCCCTGTGGTAAAGCCTATGTGGGTAAAACATGCAGGGCTTTAAAAATGCGTATTGCTGAGCACAGGAGCACCATCAGATGTAAAAACATGAGCTACCCTGTGGCGGCTCATTTTATAGATTTCAAGCATCTTATCTCGTCCCTAGATATGTTGGCACTGAACAAAACTGTATCTGGAAATGCTCCTGTCAAAAAGAGAGGACTTCTGGATCCACCGACTAACCAACTTAAGACTCTAGTTCCTCACACTTTTAATGTGGACTTTGACCTAAGATGCTGGTCAAACTTTTTTTTTTAAAGAGAATGTTTTTTCTTGTTGTAGAGTGGGCTGATCTCACTTTGGGACCTCCCATTCGTTGGTGGGAATATGAGCACCTGGGCTGGCAACCATTTTGTGTACTGTGGTTGAAAGCAAGAAAAATGATCTGACGAAGGCTTTTTGCCAAAACATAATTTAAAATTAAAAAAAAGCATTTGGACATTATCCATCTGAAAGTGCAATGCAATTTTTTTTCACTTTTATATTGCTTGTTCCTTGTATTTGCACCTCTTCAAGAACTTTGGTGTGCGTTTTCAGTTTCATTTGACTTTAAAAACATAAGACACATCTAATCACATCTAATAATGACAGACTGCTTAATTTCATGGGGAAATTTTGATGATTTTTCATATCTCCTATCCCTAAAATAGGCTGTAAATGGGCAAGAACTATAGGAGATAAAGCAGCAAAAACATTAACCAGTCCTGCACTCGCCTTAAGACTTTTTTTAGGAGTTCAAGTAACAAAACAACTCTCCCTTTCAGTCATGAGGGAAAAAAAACACAACAAAATCAAATTCTGTACAAAATGCTGTTTGTTTCTACATAGAGATGTATTTATTGTTGAAATGTTCTTGGGCTCATCTGAAATCGAATATGCGCCCAGGGAGAGGGGAGCAGACCAGCGTCCCTATAAGCCCTATATGCCTGCAGCCCAGCTTCTATTACACAACAAAGCAACTCGGAGCGAGCACGGACCCCGGGGAATCCTAGAAGAGTAAGAAATACATTGCATTCTCAAGTTCATATTTAAAGGAGACATAACACGACTGTTATGAACTTTTAAAAGGTGCACTGCGTAACCTTTCTGGTGCGTCAAATGCTTTTCTCTATGGAGATGTTACTTCTTTGTCTGGAATCTTTCACAAAATGATATTAAACCTTTAAATGTGCATGAAAATCAAGCTAGAACAAGCTACAGGTCAGATCTGTGGAGAGGCGACACCACTCAAAATCAGAATGCCTGTTTTTCTAGGCGTTTTTGAGCTATAAACCCGTCTATAACTGAACAAATGTAAGGTAGAGCCGTTTAATGTCATACTGTGGAATATTCCAGGCAAAGCAGTAATATATTCATAGAAACAAGCAGGTAATTGAGCCCTAACAAAAAAGTTAAACAGTGCATCTTTAGCCATATCACATATTTACTTAGCCTAACTACTCAGAGTCAGTGAGGACACAATATTAAAATTTCAAACTGGATTTTGACACTAAAGAAGAGACTCAACACTGATATGTGCATGATCATTTTAAAGCCCCTTTTAAAAAGGAAAAAACTGAAAAATATATTATTTCTTTATTATGCCGTGTGGTCTGACACTAGGTATGCAAAACTACTTTTTTCAGTGTTGATATTTGACTAAATGAGAATCGATTTTCAACACTAGATATGGTATTGTTTAGTGTCAGATTTCCGATATTTTTGAGTAGTATTTTGATTCATACGTGTGTGAGTAATTCTGTATCGTTTTGCATTTGTAGCTTGCGTGCTTAGAAAATTTCCATTTTCACCTACCCCTTATCTCCACCCACTGCTCTATAGACTACTTGCTTTGAATTATTTTTAAAAATATTCATTCAAAAATATCACATTAGCATTTGTCAACAAGAAAAAGAAGTAAATATGAAATCTGCTACTTGTCACAGTAAGCATCACTACGAAGATGCGAGGACTTGCCAAATCTGCAATTTTTAACGTAAACTCGGTGAACCACTTGGTATTATTACGCCGTTTTCGATTAATATTGTGATTTACAAGAAAAAAAAAAGCACACAATACCAATGCAGATATGTTCTAGCTTAATAATAACTACACAAAATAAATGGGCATATGTCCTCTTTAACTTCATATCGGTCTGGCCATACGCGTGTTCGCTTCGCCACTCCAACCCTGCGTGCAAAAAACCCTCGGACCTGTAGAACAATGATCTCATCCCTTTCTGCTTGCAAGTTTGGCATGAAGACAACAAAACTACCAGACAACAAGCATCGTTTTGCACGCAAACGGTACACGCTACAGACAGTTTCAGATACAGCACAGTCATCATTGTTCCCTCTATTATGCTGTCACAAGCGGATAATATGGCTCCGAAATAACTAGAAATGCATTGTCCAAGTTCTGATCCGTCCCTATACGCAGAATCCTCAGCTTGATAGACGGAATAGACAAGGCAGGGTGTTTTTCATCGTAAAAATGTGTCAAATTAAAGGGAATTCGCGCGTAATAAAAGAGAACAGCGCGTTTAATGAACAACGGTGTTAGACGCGTGATTGTCACAACTTACTGCATTTTCAAAGCAGATACAAAGACAACAACAATTACAGTATGTTTGTTTGGATGCAAAATGCGCAAGTTATTAAAGCTTAAAATAAATACGTGGAAAATGATGAAAAAGCAATTATTAAAAGCGTGTTAAATGCGTTTAAATCGTCTCTAATTGATAAGGAAGGTACCGTTATAAACAAGCTCCAAACCCGCAAATGGTTTATGCAAGACATGCAATTTCACTACAAAACAGCGGTGGAAAAGCTCAGGGATCACAATGACACTCCAAATTAGTCAAAACTAGCAGTTTCAGCGTTCAACTTTTTAATTTGGCATCTCGCGGCAACGCCAAAAACTCCTAATTAGCCAAGTACGCACGGCACAGCTGCGGCACACGCAACTCTCTGCCAACTACTGCAACCCGAAACCGATCGTTTTTATTACCTTATTCCCTTTGTTTCCAGGGGACAAAACGTCGTAGAGTCAAAGAAGGGATATTCACGTCGAGATGGATGCGTAAAACCGCGCTGGTAAAGGCAGCCGTAGATAGTTTACGCGTAGTTTGCGTCGCCGGAGCGGATAGTATTCCCAGTAGCGGTGAAAAGGCGCCCTCCTCCACCGCTGTGACAAGACTGAAGTCAGGCTGGAATCACAACACTCCGGCAGGCGAACAAGACCCTCCCCCAACAGTTTTTGACAGGTGCTTGAGCCAATGATCGAGGAGATAAGAGACGTGGGTCGGGTTTGATTGGCGCAGAGGTTTTGGAGCGGTTACGCACGCACCGCCCAGTCCAGATGTTGAACGTCTAAACACCAGGATGTCTAATAAATGAGTTGACAGTACGAGAGCTCGGGCAGGCGTTTGGAAATGGGTTTAAAAAGCACGAGATGAGGAGTAGAGGGTTAAAATATAGACGGCAAACCAAAACAGCGCTGAGATAAGAGCAGCGAGGGTTATGTAACTTTACATTACACCGCGTTTCATATAGACAGTTTCTTCTTCTTATCATGTCTATTAAAATATTTTATTCTGATAACAGTTGTATTTACAATATTTTAGTGCAACTGTAAAAATAAAAGAAATCAGTCTACACATAATTTGGAAAACTTTTTTCCCTATTTACACCAATATTTTTATGAGACATAATTAAATTTTTTCCCTATTTACACCAATATTTTTATTTTTTGAATTAAACGATGAAATATACATAATTATATGCTGTTTCTGGGTGGGGTAAAAACAAACACCATAATTAAAGGACCCATATTATGATGTTTTCTGATCTATATTATAAATGCTGTTTCTTCATCAAAAGCATACTTGGAGTTGTGTTTCGTCTCATTTACACAGATGTATTTGTGTTAGACTTGTGTGTTTTATGCCAAGTTCTTCTCTCAAACTGAAAACACCGTCTGCTGCTCCACCTTGTGATGTCAAATGGTGATACAGGAAGCGCTTTACTGTGTTTTTAAATCCCATACACCTTCACTAGAATCATTTAGATCATTTTAGAACTGAAATTGCCAATATCTACTAAACTAAAAGGTAAAAAGTAACTGTTAACTTGAAAACTACCAATACATGACCATTTGGAGCTTTGGAGATGTAGATAGACAAATAATAAAGGATTACTCAACTCAAACATGTCTGAATAAACAAAATACAACTCCAGGTATGTTTTGATGAGGTAACAACATTATAACATGGTGTAAGTAGTAGAAATAGTCAAGACCAAGATTATCTGCTAGGTCCCACTGGTCCTGATTGGTTGTCCCAGCAGTGTTGGAGAATGGGTCAAATGCAAATGACTATTATACCTATGAGGACAATTTTTGGTTAGGGGTCCATCACCTCCTTGTTTCTATATGTTTCTCTCTATATATATAAAACAGCTCTGCCTGGTATGTTCCACAGTATTTATTCCATACTCAATAGCTGGTGGGTTTATAGCTCAGAAAAACAGGCATTCTGACTGAGGGGGGTTGCTTCTCCACAGATGTGACCTGTAACTTCTCTGCAAAAAAGCTCAAGATATAAACACTTAAATCTATCAGAACATGACACGAAAGTAGTGAAATTATCTTGCTGCATTCACAAGTTATCTTCAAATAAACGTGACTACAATTAAGCAATCTCAGAACTAGTAAGTCGATAATAAACCTAAAAACAAGATGAATACCCGAATATACGTTTTAAAATCTTGTCCAGATCAGAGAAATGTGCAGTGTTGAGGCTGTTTTGGTCTCCATGAAGATCAAAAAGCTTAATGTCATATGCAAAACGTTAAAGACAAAGCAATAACAACTCCATGAAGAAAATAATTTAGCGGACCCTCCACCAGAAAAGTGAACACACCTTTAATCTTACACACCACACATATACACCCAGTTTCACTCTGAAAAAGTAAAACGGATGTCAGCAAACATTTAAAGTCATATCAATCTGCTAAAACACATTCAGCTCAGCACGATAATTCATTTACAATTGCATTAGTGCGATATAGTTGCCCGAATAGCCATCCCTCCATTCTTCTCTTTAAATGCATAAGGTTCTGGATGGAGGCCATAGAGTAAAACAACTGTCCTTATTTTAGACAAATGGACCTTGTGTTTCTCTGATTTGTTTAACTGCTGATCAGGAATCACAAAGACAGAACACGGCCCCAGACTCACACATCTCTGTAAAGTATTATAAAAGAGTGTGGTTTCGGCTGGCCAGGGAGCGAAATTGCCTTTTTAGGTTGCATAAAACAAGTACTCTAGAGGCACTTACTGGCTTCAATGAGACGTTATAACTTTCTTTTAAACATAATTAGGATATACTGTAAGTCAAAGGGTTTAGACCTCCTCCTCTGTTTTGAATCGCGTGTGTGGAGCTCAGGGAGGTTGTGTTCCCAGATATTTGCTTTGTGATCTCACAGCACCTAAGCATTGCTGACTCTACAGGGGCTCATTATGCGGAAATGCCATGACCACTGGCCCGTTCTCTACTTTCGTTTAAGAACTTACTTTATTGCTCACAGACTGGAAAGCACAACTCTGCACAGGTGAATCACACACTGTATCTTAGTGTTATTCACCAAGATGCACAGGCTTTTCTAGCATTGTCAGTGACCAGCGCATACTATTGTTGTGTCCTTGAGCAAAGAATCTTCACTTACCTTGCTTATGTATGTCCGGTCACATTTCCATTATGTTTCTGTTGTTTTTTAATTCATAATTAAATTGATAAAAATTCAATTATTATCCTTCAAGTTCTGGGGATCTGGTGCACAGTGTACTGGGCAGCGTGCTGCCCCCGCGACCCAGCCGGATTAAGCGGGAGAAAATGGATGGATGGATGGCTCCTTCAAGTTTACATGGAAATAATAATTCTGAATTAAAGTTTACATGGAACATACTTTAAATCTGATTTATTTAAGTTTGCTCAACATCTGAGCTCTGATTGGACAGGGACATAAATGTACTGTATATGGGTCAACAACGTATAAGGATTTTCAAAAGGCAAATTTTAAAATTTAGTTTATATTGAACTTTTTCAAATATTTGCTATGTCAGATGCATAAATTTATGTTGGACATTTATATTAAGCATTTTTGTGTTTTTTGTTTTTTTTTGTACATGAATTGGCTACGACCTTAAATAATGTCATGTGGTGTGACCGAGAATAACTGCAAAATTGTTTTATTTTCAAAAACATTGTTGGGCTGTTAATCTAAGTTCTGAGTCATATGAACATGAGATTGAGATTTTGGGGGGAAATATCTATTCAAGAAAGCTGAAATGTTATCTGAGACTACAAAACACTTCAGAAAATATGTCCAAAAAAGAATGAAAAATAAATGTGATTAGATTTAGAGTTGTTTCAAAGAAGTTTAAAAATCATCAAGGTTAGACGGTCGCACCACATGAACATTTAACACTTTAAGTACAAAAAACATGCAGAATAACTCACGATTTCTGAAAAAATGATCTGGTTCCGTGGAGGTCAGAGGTTCTACAGGTATGTGGGGATTTAATATGAAATTGGAACCTTTTTAACTGAAGAAATTGCAACTGGACACACGTCATGTCACTGACTCATACAGGTCTAACAGAAGAAAACAAACTGAGTCAACAAATCAAACCTTTCCACTACCTCTTTGAAAAGTTTCACATTTTTATGTTTTCTGCCATCCACTCTTTTCATTATTTGTACTTTTTCCAGTGCACTTATTTAAAAAAATAGTTTGCTCCAGACCACTATCTTGCAGTGCGTCATTGCCTCAGAAGTTTGGAAATTATTTTAAAGCGAAATGAAAGTTTACATGATCGAAAAATACATTCATTTGGCTTTAAAATCAGAATAAACCTTCCCCTTAATTTGAAATAAGTTTAATTCTGAATAAACATTAGGAATTAAGTGTTTACATGGTCTTTTTAAAGCAGAATCAATTTTTATTTCAACTTAAATTCATTTTAATCAGAATCAAAGCTCTCATGTGGGACAAATATAGTGTCCATGTGCAAGTGATCAAATTATCCTTTTTTTTTCTCCATTTAAGAGACGTGCTAGTCTGCAGTTGAAAAGGGGTGTAGTCTGTCACTGCAGCTGATCTAGAAACTAAACAAAATAAAACAAAATGTCCAAGCACATGCCTAATATTTCCCTTATGTTCCTGGCAAGTCCAGAATGACATCTCTGTATTTGTTATGCAGTCTGGTCACTACTCCCTCCATCGAGTCGAAACAAACTTTAGAACAAACTGACATTTCTCTCACCTCAGATTTGCTTTTTTGTTTTAGTTTCCCGTGATATTTTTCCCCTTTTTCATAAGCAGCGATATTTGTTTTCATATGAAGCAAGCGAGCCCCTGATTGGCTAAACCAGCTGTCAATCACGCCCATGTGAAATCAGGAAAATTTGCCAGTGACTAGACCCAAGAACTCTCGATATTACAACCGAAA
Organism: Scartelaos histophorus; assembly: GCA_000787155.1. Taxonomy (NCBI): domain Eukaryota; kingdom Metazoa; phylum Chordata; class Actinopteri; order Gobiiformes; family Gobiidae; genus Scartelaos; species Scartelaos histophorus. Next base: position 5,547 of record KN488824.1, on the reverse strand, counting down.
TCTGCATTTTGACAATATCTGTATAACTGTATTAAAGATGAAAGACCTATAAAAGGGTGTGATGTTATCTGAAACTCACCAATAGAAGTGTGTATTCTGGATCCCAGGCAAACCTTGCGCAGTTGAACGCCTCTCCAAGTGAAATCAGATTGCACTGGACACATTCCTGGCTTCCTTGTGCTTGGTTCCTCTCCTTGATCCCCCATTTTTCAGCTGTCAATCAGATGCAGCATATTAAGTGGTGTCCCGAAGAAAACCACAGACTGAAGGAGTAAACATGAGGAAGGCTTCAGGAGTCAGATATCAGATAAAAGAATCAAGCTTTATTGGTCTCACCGAGGGGTTTAGATCATCTTTCTTCGTTGTGTCTCATCTGTGGGCGGGACTTCCTCACCCATTTCCTGCAAAATTGATGAGACGAATCAGGGAGAAGGAAGCAAGAAAAGAGAATTTAAACCACCATACTTTAAATCATAGTTCCCAGGTTCACGCATGTATTTCAAAAAATCTGTTTAAATTAGATTCGACCGGTGAGTGCCAAGCCAATGCTGATTCTGCGCTTATAGGTGCCGGAAGATAATCCAATAAATGAGCCTGGACTCGGCCCCGCTCATCTCCTGCTTTCATCTTTCCCATCACCGCCTCAGTCACTCCTGTCCAAAACAGGTCATTTCAAAAAGTAGGAGGACAATATAGACTCCAGATATTACAGAAAATCCCAAGAGTTTATAGATCAGATTATATTTTTTCCCCCAGAGATTTCAATTAATTAAAGCAGATCTATAATGTTTATTTTTGATTCTAGAGATTTTATTTTCATGTTTTCTTGGCATTTTTCAGCTCCCTGTAATTGAATACGTGTAGAGTAGAACTGTTTTATGTTATGCTGTGTAATGAAACCACCTGTAATTGAATACATGTACAGAAGAACTGTTTAATGTCATGCTGTGTAACATTTCAGATAGAACAATGATATATTCATGGAAACAAGCAGGTGATGGACCCCCAACCTAAAAGTTAGAGCACTTTTAACTAATAACATACTCTTGACAGTGCAATATGCAAATTCTAAGGTATGTATCTGCTTTGTTAGATCAAAAATACCTCGAAAAACAGGAATTCTTACCATTCAGGCGTGTGCTTTTCCACCATAGATCTAACCAGGACTAAACCAGGTCTAAACTAGGTCTTAACCAGGATTGAACCAGGAATAAACTAAAACTGGACCAGGTCTCCAACCACCCCCCTCCCCAGTCACCGTCGTGATTAACTGATTTTCTACAGGAAAGAATGATTCCTGGTCCAGTCCTGGTTTAGACCTGGTTCAGACCTGATTCAGTCCTGGTTTAGACCTGGTTTAGTCCTGGTTTAGTCTTAGTTTAGACCTGGTTCAGTCCTGGTTCAACTGTGAATTGTCCCTGGTCCATTTCGGAAAACGGTTATCTGTTTTTCCCGTTATTCATTTAAGCACAAAACTGAAAAAAATAATCATGATCCATTTTTTCATTTTGGTTTTGGGGACAAATAATGAAGAAAAGAATTGTTTTTTTCATGTTCTTATTTTGGGTTTTATTTTGAAAAACAAATGAATGAATGACACACGGATTGTGATAACCAAGTTTCTTTCCATACTGAATAACATTAAAGGCAAATCCATTAGATCTCCATGGAAACAAGCATGTCACAGACCACAGTCCACTTGAAAAGTTACACACTCTGAAAAAAAAAACAATAAAAAAAAAAAAAAAACCTGTGTTAGTTTAAGTTTCCTCTTCTTTTTGGATAGATATAAGGCAGAGACTTACTCGTATCCTGTCAGAAGTGAAGAAGCTGCTTGGATGAGTGGTGAAACATATTTTCTCTCAAAAACTTTTGTAAAGTTGACAGAATTCAATTTTCTTTTGCCATTCTCGGTAGTGGTTACACGAGACAAGGCTTAAAATAATGTCAGTGGAGTGGTAAACAGAATACAGGATAGGCAATGTACCAGAACAGAGTGAATAATATGTTTTTTCATATCAGCGCGTAAGTAAAAGTGTATGGGAACAAAACAAAACCATACATTGTGAGTCAGATGGTTAAAAGGCTCCATATTATGCCATTTTCTGTTCTGTTTTAATGTTCCCACATCACAAACGCACCTGGAGTTGTGTTTTGTTTTATTCACACATGTTTAACACACAGACTGCATTTTTAGGCTGAATTCTTCAAACGGAAAACACTCTGTTGTATGTATGTCATGTGGTCATACAGGAAGTGCTCCAGTGCATTTTTAAACTCTATACACCTCTGGATTGGACATGGAATAGGCTCTATTCACGTAACGCCACAAACCAGGAAGACTTTTGGAAAGAAGCAATTACAACTTCCTTTGGGCTCTGTTTGTGGTAGTAAGTCTGACAAAATCTAAGAAAAATGAAAAAAATGGCCCTGTTTTCTTCATTTACATGTCACTGTAGCGTTCAGTTCGGTTCAGCTAATCAACAACCATACCTGAGTTGTCGGTAGGCATGCCCAGTGTCGGCTCTATTCACGTGACAAACCAGGACCTGTTTCCAATCTCTACTGATCAAAAAGTCAATAATGTGTCATGATATCACAAGGTGGAACTACTCAAACGTGTGTGAATCAAACAAAACAAAACTCCAGGTATGTTTTTGACATTTTTGACATTATAACTCTGCTTAAAGTTCACAAGATTAAATTTTCCGTTTAATGAGCCGAGTAATTAATTTATACTGAGCTACAACTCGTCAAAGCTCATAAGGATAACGGATATTCCCATTACAAGGTCATGAATTTGCCTATGGAAGTATAAGGGTAGGGAAGGGGTTTGATTAAATAAGACAACGCCTAATCTTATCTGAATCTAGACGCTAAGTAGAGTCGGGCCTGGTCAGTACTTAGATGGTAAACCAGGTGCTGCAGAGGCGTGGCCATGGCTCTAGGACGCAGTTATTTTTAGGGCTGAGTATCATTAAGAAGTTGCCAATACGGTACAAACTTTAATACATAAGCCACGATGTGACACATATTTCAATTTGCTGTGATATATTTCAAAATGATTCTATAGAGTTCAATAAAAAAATCAAGGCTAAATCATGGCTGCGATACTAAAAGTCTTTGTTGAACCACTTCTTGTGCAAAGTGAAGAATGAAAAACAGCCATTTTAAATCATCAAAACAGTGAAAATGACCAATGTCGCGTAAACAAGTTTCCTTCCACTAAACAAACAAAACTGTAGCACTGTAACAAAATAATTTAGTAAAATATACCAAAAAATACTCTTGGCTATATATCGATACTGTATCACATTAAACAGTATATCGATATTTTGATACACCCCTCATTTTACCCTTAAGCAAGACACTTCAGAGAGTGGGAGTAGTTTGTATTGTTCATCCACTGACCTGAAGGTTGGCGTTTCAAACCCCTTATTGGGTCAGTTGCTAGAATGGTCAGATCCACTTACCCACAAGTTGGCAGTTTGATCCCAGTTCTCACAGGTGTTTACAGCCATTGTGTCCTCAAGCAAGACCATTAGTCCACCTCACACACTCTGGTATACTGTAAAATACCAAGTAATAGTGTTTATTTTATTTTGTTTTTATCACTTAACAGACCAGGCATTTATTTGAGACAAATTTGGGGCAAATGATTAACTCCGTACTCACAAAAATCTTTCTCAGCAAAACTAAGAAAATATGGTACTCAAATTCTTTTAACCAGTAGGATTATAATTTACAGTTTTATATGAAGGCCTGGCGACTACTTTTCCTACCTTCTTGACAATTCCAATGATTCTCAAACTGAAGTAATAATACCTAAACTTCAAAAATCAGCTTCCATTTCCCGCCCGCTATGTTGTGCCATGTTTCTTTTTGACGTTACTCTGAACGTCGTCTGTTTATCCATTTTTTCAGTGAAGGTGAAGGTGATTGGACGCAGAGCAGAGAATATAGCCTGTTTATTCACACAACCATAAAGGCAGGACTGAACTGAAGTCAAACTGCTCCTGAAGGCTCTAAACATCAGGCTGTCTATGGTGTCGCTGCACTGATCGTGATAGCTTGGTTAAATAAAGCACAAAAAACAGGAAATGGGAGTTTGAGCTCCTTCTCGACCGCACCAGAACGCCTGCTGGGGGTGTTGCCATCGGCTACTTTATATATTAGACTCACTGTTTATTTGGAACGGGCGCTTATTTATCAAAATATTCACCTGCACTCAGCATTTAAATGAAACTCGGCTATTATTTTGTATTTTATGGTATATGCATGTGAGGTAAAAGAGCATTTGACTCCAATTGGGCACAGCAGTTTTATAATGCGGAAATCAAGCACTTGTTTCTTTTATTAAGTAGTTTTACGCAATTTATATATAGCAGTTTAAATATTGCAATTTAAACTGTGCAAACATAATGATCCATGGGTGTCGTAGATTATATTATAGCAGACGTGAGCAAAATATCTTCTTTAAATGTATAAAAATGTCACTTTTTGTGGTTTAAATCTTTTAAGGTAACATTTTTGTCTGTTGACCGGCGTGCAACAAAATCTAAAATCCTAATGATCGCAGATAGGATCACTGCTTCATTTGTACATTCTTGTGGCGAAAATAATAAAATCAAATCTTTCCGAGTATCTACTGATAACAGGCTTCAAATGGATTCTAATTTCAGTCTCGTAATTCCATCAACTCTCAAACCGCCGTCCAATCACACAGGGGCAAATGTCAAGCTGTTTGCATTATCATGATCGGACACAACAAAGGCCAGTCAGGTCCGGCCTCTGAACATGAGCCTCATTCACGAGCGTGGCCCTGAGTGAAAATGAGTCCAACAGCAGCACGTGTGATTCTACCGGGTTCACTATGGCCAGACTTTACGTGTCCTCGTCTGCAGAGGACAGAAGAGTAATTACATGTGACTAAAGGCAGGTCATGGCTGGATCGGTCAGATAATGGACACTGAGACGAGACTGAGACGAATGGGCTTAAAGACGTGTCTAAAGACTGTGTGTGTAACGATTCGATGTAGTTTTATTTGTGGTGGAAAAAAAGGTCCCTCTCCTGCTTGTTTGTATGGATATGCCACTGTTCTGCCCGGAATGCTTCACAGTATGACATTTAACAGCTCTACGTTACATTTTTTCCATAACAAATCAAACATATCAACACTTCTGCACAGCAAAAACTTTCAGGGTACGTTTCAGGGTAAAATATATAGTTGTTTTTAACACAAAAAGTGTTATTTTCACTATTTGAAAGTTAAATGGGGGTTCGAGTAGGGATTATTTGCTAGAGTTGATATGGTTGAAATTAATTCAGCTTCCACAAGTGTTCATTCAGCTTCCCTTAGTATTAATTTGGAAACTCACACTCACCACTTGAAACTCAGATGAGAGAAAATCTGTTTTGAACCAGTTTTGTAAGTAATTTTATCTTAAATTAACTCAAATAGAAAGTAAAAATAAGACGTGTTATTTAGCTAAATCAGGATAATCTTACAAAGTGTTATCCATTTCAGTGACGTGCGGTCAGGGGAG
>KN488823.1:0-33619 GCA_000787155.1 Scartelaos histophorus | reverse complement strand
ATGCAGCAAGATAATTTTACCTGACACGTTATGTGTTTGAAAATTTTGGCCAGATCAGTGATTTTTTTTTTTCACTTTTTATCCTATCTGCTATCAGCCTTCAGCCTCCAGCACAAGCAGATATTTTGTGTTTGTGGATTTGCTGCTTAAAATTACACACATGGCTTTATTTGAACACTTTTTATTACAGACGAAAAACACAAATAATCAAAACTGGTTCTATATATCGGTCCAGAAATGATCAGAAGAGCTTATTGGCTGGTGGTTGCTATGGATTCTAAATTCTTTTGCAATATCTCATATTTGTCTTTGCAAACTGCACATTCCAGGGTACAACATGATCCACTTCACCCCGCTGCAGACCCTGGGGGAGTCGCGCTCCTGCTACTCTCTGGCTGACCAGCTGACCTTTAACCCCGAGTTCAGTCCTGCTGGGAAGAGCTACGGGTGGGAGGAGGTGGGTGCGCTGGTGGAGAAGTTCAGGACCGAGTGGAACATGATCTGTATCACCGATGTGGTCTACAATCACACAGGTGAGAGGCTGGATTGGAAAAGGTGGAACTGAAGATACATAATTGCCTGATTTTTGATGTGAGAAACTGAACTAGTTGATTTTAAATGGTTCGCAGTGGTGTAAAGTTATTCCTCACTTACCTTACCTGGAATTTACACTTGGAGCTGCAGTGACACATTACATAGGCAAAGCTGCATGCACATGTATTTTTACAAGCATCAATTTGCACCAGATGTATTGGAGCTGCTCCTGCAATGCTAGCCTCTGTATATTCTCACATTTAAACTCAAACTGTTTTATATTGCTTAAATATTCATTGTTGATCAGATTAATAATTAACAATGCTTTCTGTGGTGCTTGCTTTAATTAGGCTTCTTACCACCACGTACCAAGTTTTCTTTCAGAAGTTGTTCTTGTAAAGTTGCTGTTTGTGTTGTATAAGGTTTTATATTTATCCTCCACAGCTATAAACGTTCTGTAGCCCATCACAGATCATTCCCAGAGCTCCTGTTGTGATGCACTGTGCTTACATGACTCTAGTGGTTTTAGCTTGTTGGACGTGTGTATGACATGGCTGCTGGAGATTATTGGACCACTTAAAATGAAAATTGATTCCTGTGTATATGCTGTGCTTCTGTGCTGTTATTGCTATGGTCTATATCAGGAGTTACACATTCCAAGCATCATATTTATTCACTGTGACAAGTATATGATGAGTTTACTTCATCTTCACAACTTTCAGACACCAAACTGGAGTTTTGTTGTGACAGTAACAACAATTAGCATGCTAGCTTGCACGCCCTGCTTATCAGACAATAAAACACTTTTAATAAGATGTAAACAGTACAGTGCAGACTTATTTTGACTTCAAGAGCTGCTTTTACTATACGTCTTTACTGGGGCAGGACAAATTTTGTTCATATACACAGGGAGAAGTATACAGAGCTGTGGCACGCAGAACAACACAACAATGACAAGCCCTTGAAGAAGACTTTGTCCTCAAAAGAGGGCCCTGTCTACGAATATGTTTTTCATTTACCAAATTAATAAGAAAGGAGTTTTGGGGCTTTTTAATGACCAAGTCTATAGCCAATCCTCTGTCAGTTAATGCATCAGAGCCACTTCTGCTCTGGACAAACAGCGACTGTGCTCTAGGACCCAGATAGTATCGCCTCCTAACACCTGAAGGCTGCATAATGGTGCATGTCTGTAAAGGGCCTCTATTGACTGTAGTACTAGGCTTTTTTCATTTGTTAATTAGTAAATAAATATAGAATAAAGTATTTGCCATAGCAGTCATGTAGCCTGTATAGGGATAGGACAAGGTCTCATGCCACAGCATCTCATGAGATAAATTTGTTTTTGCACACATGTGGAAAATGATCTCAAGAGATTTATTTCCACGCGTTTGCATATGGCTCGTACAAACAGGCTTAAGTATTAGTGAGTATCATCTCTTAACAAGTGAGTTCAAAAAGCACTGTTAAAGTAAAAATGTGAATTGAGTCCCAAATTGTGAAATGAACAGCACAATTGTTTTATCACAAAGTATGTCAAGATCTCTTCGTGTCTAGTTCATGGGGACCTGATCTCATGTCTCGTCCCAATGTCTTGTATTTGTATTTCCTTCTGTTATCTATTTAGACACACCCCTCCAATCAGCTGTATGTGACCCTAACACCCAGCTCGTCATTAGTCCATAGCTGTTAGTAACACACACAGTGCTGTCCGGGCGCAAGTCCCGTGTGTGTAAGTGAATCCTGTGTACCAGCTGTACTCTGCATGTACCTCTGCTTAAAGGTCACAGTAAAACTACCCTCCCACACAGAAGGAGATCCACTGTAGCCCTAAGGACATGCCTCTAACACTTAAACACTTCATTAGCTAAAGACGACATTGTACGTGTGTCTGTTCATATAGTTATAATCTATGGCATCTGTGGATCTTAATTTTATAATTTGGACATTTTAAATCAAAATATTAAGCTAAAACAATATGTAATAAAAGAATCAAGTCTGCTGACATACACATTAGAAAACTCAATGGGTGCTGATGTCACTGTAAACATCATCACAACAAAGCACTGCGCAGTTGTCGGCACCTCCGATGGATAAATGCAGATCACACTAGCAAATCACTTTTTTCATTTGTACAAAAAATTCTGCATGTGAATTTTGCCTGTATCATCGATTATGAAAATAAAATGGGAGAATGAAGTAAGTAGAGAGCAGTGCGTGTGTACCTCTAACACTTAAACACTTCATTAGCTAAAGACGACATTGTACGTGTGTCTGTTCATATAGTTATAATCTATGGCACCTGTGGATCTTAATTTTATAATTTGGACATTTTAAATCAAAATATTAAGCTAAAACAATATGTAATAAAAGAATCAAGTCTGCTGACATACACATTAGAAAACTCAATGGGTGCTGATGTCACTGTAAACATCATCACAACAAAGCACTGTGCAGCTATCGACACCTCCGATGGATCAATGTAGATCACACTAGCAAATCACTTTTTTCATTGGTACAAAAAACCCCTGTGAATTCTGTATGTATCATCGATTATGAAAATAAAATTGGAGAATGAAGTAAGTAGAGAGCAGTGGGTGTGCCCTGGTGAACACTGGAGAGGGCTGAAATGTGCATGAATCACACAAAATACAACTTAAGGGAGGATAAACGTTACTTAACTGTGTCCTCATATATTTATTGATTGATTGATTGATTGATTGATTGATTGATTGATTGGTTTATTGGTTTATTGGTTTATTGGACAGTGTACAATTACATTAAGCACAGTGGCAGAGATGTTTGTAGCAGATTGTAGCTCATCGCTAATTTCCATCTGTAGTCCTGGGAAGGGGAGACAACACAAACACAAAACAACTGTACAATATACAAATATAAAATACAATAAATATTTACAAGTTAAAAGTGCAATGTATAATGTAACGTAATGTAATGTTGTAAGACTGTTAGTTTGATCATCTGTGGCCATCAGGTGATACCCACAGGGGGAACGTCTGATGGCAAAATACCCGTTAAAGTTAAAGCAACTATACAATATACAAATATACAATACAATGGACAATATATACAATATATAAGGGACAGTGGTTACACTTTTGTGTGCAGGTTAGATATTGAAAAGTTCAGTGAACACTGGAGAGGGCTGAAATGTGCACGAATCACACGAAATACAACTTAAGACAGGATAAACATTACTTAATTGTGTCCTCATATGTAAGGGACAGCGGTTACACATCTGTGTGCAGGTTAGATACTGAAAAGCCATGTTCAGTTGTGACTGTAGTACTTTGTTTAAACTATAGGAGCACAGGCTACATAAAAATAGTTACTGCAATACAGGTGTTTAGAGAGACACATGCTTGCCATGGTTCATGAGCCTTGTCTTCTGTTTTGCCTGTATTGCAGCGGCCAACAGTGCGTGGATCAAGGAGCACCCGGAGTGTGGGTACAACCTGGTGAACTCTCCTCACCTCAGACCAGCCTGGGTACTGGACCGGGCCCTTTGGCACCTGACCACCCGCACAGCAGAGGGGCGCTATGAGGCGAAGGGGCTGCCCGCGGACATCACAGAGGACAAGCATCTGCAGGTCTGATCAAAGACTGTATGTAGAAGTGGAAGGAGGGAGTGTGACGTAATTTATAGTGTTCAGTTGTAGCCAACAGTTATATACCAAATCTGCAACCAAGAGTCATATTTGGAAATCACGAGTAACTAATCCAAAGTGAGGCTGTTGTAAATTGTACCATGAAATGCAAACACAACAAACATGTGTCACAGCGTGCCTTTGTGCAGAGTGTAGATTCCATTACTTGTAGTCATTGCATAGGTAAAGAGAAATCTTAATTCATTACACAAAATAGTGTTGTGTTGTCATGGTTTTTCCTTATTTACACTTTTTAATACACAGTTGTATTATTTGTTGGGTTGTTGTGTGTGTTGCAGGCCATGCGCTGTGTGATACGGGAGGACATTTTCCCTCAGATCAAACTCTGGGAGTTCTTCCAGGTGGATGTGGACAAAGCTGTGCTGCAGTTCCATGACCTGGTGCAGAATGGTCAGTGAGCTCAAAATAAGGTTCATAACAATAGCACGTCTCTCACTCCCTGTTTGTGTGTGAAGGTGCACAGGCAGACCACAGTAAAACCGGGGGGGTCAAAGGCCTGAAGATCATCCACAACCCAGAGTACATTCGCTATGGCAACACAGTGGACATGGACTCTGCGCTGGAGACCTTTGTTCCTTTAAGGTGGGACATATTTAACTCCCATGTTATGTACTGTTCTCCTGGGGTATTGGAGCGAGTCTGTTACATTTCTGAGGTCTGAGCAAGGCTCCAGGTCCAGGGGGAGCTCTCTGCTCCATGAGACACTAATGTCACCCAAACAGAACTCAGTTTTTCTTAAACAAAATGCAACTCATTTGAATTATACTCATAATGCTGATTTCAGTGATTCACATAAAAACATTTAGTAATTCCAAGTGTGTGTGTTAGCTGAATTATACAATGCAAATCAAATGTATTTGATGTTGACACTAGTGCGATGCATTGATAAAAGGAAACAGCTGCCTAGCTTTATTTGTTTGCTCAACATGTAAGTCACGTCACGTATTCTTAAATGTTTATAACTGCTTTTTGCCAGTGATGATATTGATGAATGTTTATCTGAGAAATGTCAGACTCTCCACCATACCTAGTTACATAGTGGTTCTTGGAATACAACACTAAACACGGATAGTGTTCCAAGTATCATCATGGAAGGAAGTAAAATGCTGGTTGTTCTGCTTTTGGTGAGGATGAGAGAGATAAGGGGTGTGACAAATGGCTTAAGAAGGTGGGGAGAGAGTGCATTTATATGAATAGATTGAAAGCTAAATACATGGTAATGAAATTATATCTTTGATGATATCCTGAGCCACCATTGTGTTTGTGTTTGTAGCTTATCCACACCACATGTGGAGGACTGTGTTGACCGGTTCAGAGACAAGCTCACTCAGCTCAATGAGGAACAGTACAAAGTGGTGCAGCAGCACCACGAGCAGGTGAGACAACTCCCCCACCTTCCCCCACATGCACACTCAGGAAAATAACGCCAGGAAAATAAGATAACTGGCCTAGTTCAAATATAACTAACTTTTCAAAATGCCTGTAAACCCGGAACTGCTATTGAGATGTTGAGGTTTGAATCTCCCAGATTAATAACACATCTGGAAAAGCTAATATCCACTGTAACTGTGCAGTTACATTAGGCGCATTAGTTACATTAGTGGGAGAGGCATTCAACTGGACAGGGTAAGGATAAATGTTAGTAATTCATGTTTCAGATGTTTACTTAATAGATTGACAACTACCGTCCCTCCATATGGACTTGCACATGTTGTTTCACTGTTTTGGTCCATTACATTTAAGTCAAAGTGAAACCTTCAGTAGCTTCAATATGTTTAGTTGTGCTGTGGAGAGCAAATTACTCATAATTCAGTCTATCGCATGTTTAAAAATCAACTGCTCAACATAAATGTACTGTTTCTTAATATGTAAGTCTGCCAAAAGCATGGTAATATGTGTGATGGGCATTTTTATTAGCAATTACTGCTGCCAAGTTTCCATGCTAATGCTAAATTACCAGACGCACTTGAACGTCTCTTAGCCCCTGGCTGTTAAGCACATTCTGAGTTCTTTGTGCATGTAAATATAGTGAATGTGTCTTCAGCTAGTGTGTACTCCCAGTATCTGAACAGTCACGGAACAGCCATTGACCCCACTTGTCATGTCATGTTTGTACTTGTTTTGTGTTTTTATGACGCAGTACAGTTACACAGCTTGTCTAAGTCTATCTGTACTTCTGCCCATTCAAGCATGCTCAATGTGGTGTGCCCACATCATTTTATGTCTTCACCTGTGTGTTGCATGCAGTAAGAAATTATATGATTTTTGGCACATCAATTTCCACAGAACATCACAGCATTCATGTGCATCTGTAATATTTCATCATTATGAAATATTACAGATGTACAAATGAATTCTGACAGGTCCTTATTAAACTGCCTAATGAAGATTTGAATGGAGGATTAAATGTTTACAGATGGTGTGTGCAGAACATGTTTACACACATGACTGTGTTGGGTAAATGTTCCTCTTAAAAGAAGAGCTCAAAGTGCTGAACCTGCTGGCCTAACTGTAAAACACTCAAACAAACTGTTCTTTGAGCTCATACATTACAGATCACTTGAAATATTATCATTAAGGTGCACTATGTACATTTTCTCGTGGAGGGTTGCTGTTATGGGTTTCTCTGGAATGTTCCGTAGTATGGCATTAAACTTCTATCTCCATGGAGACGAGCAGATGGCCACAAGGCCAAGTTACAGGTTAGATCTTAAGAGAAGCAATCACAGAAAGAATTTATGTTTTCAGCGTCAAGGTATTTTTCAACAATATTTAAAAACACCTGGAAATAAATTATTGTGTGGTACATACGTTTAATGCCATACTGTGAGACAACAACATCTCCATGGAGACAAGCAGACAACAGACCTCTTACAACAAAAGCTACACAGTGCTACTTTTAAACTCTTGTTTGTATTTGATGTGGTGCGTTTGGTGTTTGGTCCACCTGAGCTCATGGGAAGTGATGATCTCAGCTCTTGGTGTGAAAGTGACACCTCCTGCCCCCCTCCACAGACCTGTCGGCTTTTATGAGCTGTACACTTAAATAGAGTCTACTGTATGTATGACGCCTGATACGACCACTCAAGACATCACCTCTTTCTCTTCTCCCATAGGCCATCAATTGCATCATGGGAAATGTAGTGTACGAGCGACTGGCTGCACATGGACCCAAACTAGGTCCTGTTACCAAGAAGGATCCACTGGTCACAAGGTAATTCCTTCCCACAGTCCATCAGGAGCTTAGACTCTCTGCAGCACTTCAAATCAAAATTAAAAACTCACCTGTTCAATCTGGCCTTCCCCCCATTATTCCCTTCATTTTCTACAGTGTCACTTCTTATGTGTTTGTAAAGTGTCTTTGCTATATAAGTTAAAAGTCCAAAGCATTATTATTATTTATTTTTATTAATTTGTTGTTCTAAAAGCAATGCTCCAAACACAATATGACAAATATCAGATCATTTCAGCTGTCACATTGTCACCCGTGGGGTTGCCCAGGGCTCCGTACTCGGTCCAACCATCTTTATTATCAACATGCTTCCCCTTTATTGTCAGCAGGCATGAAATTAATTTCCACTGCTAAGACAACGACACATGATTCTATCTTAACATCACTCACTTTAGTCCTGATGCTAACTTACTACAAGCATCTGAAAGTCTGTTCGATTCACTGACCGTCTGTAGTCTGGGATAAGAGTGATCTGAAAAGTTTGAGGCAAAGAAAATTTGAATTGGGTTGTTTAACGCATTTGGATTTCCCTTTTAAACGTAGTGGCTTTAACAACTCCTCACACAAATCACATGTTTCTTGTTGTTGTGCAATATAAAAAATATCCTAGGCATTTTCCAAATCCTTCTTATGATTAGCAACATTTTGTTGAGTGTAATTCCAATACAATCCTGCACACTACAACTTCACAAACCTGATGCAATGTGCAGTACATTCATTAGCAGAATGCACACTGAATATAATGTAATATTGCTCAGAAAGGGGAGTGAATTAGCATGAAGAGCAAAGGGAGAGAGCACATTAAACATTGATCAGATGGACGTCAAAAGAAACCAGCCACATCCCCTCAGTGCTCCCTGGCTTTGAGAGTACTATCACAAAGTACTTATACTGTAATCTTGTATCTAAACGTGATTTGTGATTTGTCCTTTGTCCGTGGTTAGATATTTCGCGTTCCCTTATGGAGACATGACTCTGGAGGAGGAGATGCTGCTGCTGGATGATCCTGAGAAGTGCCTTCACTTTCTGGCTCACAACGGCTGGGTGATGGGAGACGATCCTCTGCGCAACTTTGCCGAACCAGGTACTCCCAGGTTTAATCTTAGTTAGTCCAGATACTTCTAACATAACTGAATCAGGTACTCCTGAGTTTAAACATAACTGAAACAGGAACCCTCTAGTTTAATCTTAGCCAAACCAGATGCTCCCAGATTTGTAGAGGACCTATTCTGCAAGATCAACTTTTTAGAGCTTTTAACTATGTTTATAGTTGTTTTCCTTCTTATTTAGCCTCTGAACTTCTATTTGGAGTGATTTATGCATGTTTGAGTAATCTTTATTCTCCTGTATTCAAGATGTCATTGCTCCTATCAACCCTAGTTTTCTTTATTTTCTTAATCTGTGATACACGTAGGATTCAGCAATGTTATGTAGTCTTTTTGGTACAAATGAAAAAAATCTACTTGCTGAATGGGCTGCTTTTTACTATCATACTGTCAAATGTCGTAAGGGCAAAGTTTTTACACCATTCCATAAAAATATCACCTCTTACATCTTGGTGATTAAAAAAGTTTGGAATAGTTAACTGAACAACTTAAAAAAGTGTTTGTCTTGAGGTTCAAACGTGTACCTGAGGAGGGAGCTGGTGGCCTGGGGCGACAGTGTGAAGCTTCGCTATGGGAAAAGCCCTGAGGACTGCCCCTACCTGTGGGAGCACATGAAGAAGTACACCGAGATCACAGCCACACACTTCCATGGAGTACGACTGGACAACTGCCATTCCACCCCCCTGCACGTCGCAGAGGTAACGAGCATGGGCGGTTAGGGGGACAAATCAAATCCAGCTGCATGTTTCTGTTGTTACAACAACGTTCAGATTAGAGACGTCACAAAGTTAAATCTAATTATCCAATGCACCTAATGGATTATCATACTCAAACAGTATTTATATTTTGTGACCAGCTGCTTTCAACCAAACATTGTTGTTAAAAAAAAAGTTATTTCCCTGTAAGTGTGTATTGTTGATTCTAAAATGCTTCATTATCAGTCTGATTGATTTGATAATGACCTCCATGCCATAATTCACCTGCTGGGACCTTGTCACAACTAGAACTCAATTAGGTCCAACGAGGTTAATTTGGTCCTCACATTATTTATTTGATTTGATTTTTTTTTTTCAGGTTTAGTTTGTTTTTATACATGACAGTTTGACTAGTCACTAATGGTTTTCCTCAGAGTGGGGATGTGATGTGGCTCCTAATCTAGCTGTAATAAAGGAGTGATAAGAGCAGGGAGGTGGGAGCACCACACTTCATGGCCAAACCTTCTTGTCATACCCTGATCTCATCTGATCTCAGAAGTTAAGCATGGGTTTGCCGGATTAGTATTTGGATGGGAGGCCACTGCCACCAGTGGAGCAGCAGCTTCTAATGTAAACTGTTGTTGTCCAGAGGCAAGACACTTTACCCATCATGCTTAGAATGAATGTGCTAATTGAGTGTTGTTTGTGTGAGGGTATCTGATGGTGCAGATAAGCAGCCTCACTTCCATCAGTCTGCCTAGGGCAGCCGTGGCTACAGTAATGGCTTACCACCAGAGTGGCAGGAACAAGATACAAAAAGCAAGTAGTGGGGGGTTTAGGGAGAACGGATAGAAGATCAGTTGAAGGTGGAACAGTCTATATATTTGGTAGATATGAGAGAACTTTGAGCGAACTGTGCCCAGCAGCATTGCAAGTACTTCCTGGTTTAAATGGGGAAGTTGGTAATATATTGAGTAGCAGTGAGGAGTCCTGAGCCTGATTCTAACTCAATAACATGAGTTTACCCTGACATCTTATTTATACTTATGAGATTACGCAGTATTTAAATGAATAATAGAATCCAGCTAACCATGACTTGGCCTAGCTTGTCCGGAGGTGTGAGTAACTGGATGTGCCCCTCTGTGTGGTCAGTACATGCTGGACGCAGCCCGAGCCGTCAGAGCAAACCTGTACGTGATCGCAGAGCTGTTCACTGGAAGTGAGCTCATAGACAATGTGTTTGTCAACAGACTGGGCATAAGCAGCCTGGTGCGAGGTACTGCCCCCTACAGCATGGACCACACACTTGTTGGATTTGATGTTCTCTGGTCTCTTGTGGAGCATGTTTTAGGCCTGTTTCACTAACACGGTTTTTATGCTGTTTTGCTTTGGCACTGCTGAGTTTCTTGCCAAATTAAACCGCAAAATGAGCTGATAAAATATTCCTTTTAATAGGGGTTTATTTGATGAAATTCTTTAAAACAATCACTTATATTATGAGTCATTACTGTAAATGTCTGATTCATGTCCCTGGTGAATGAGTTTTTTTTTTTGTTCTTTTGTTTATAATGATTTAAAAAAAATCATTACAGAACCCCTTTCCATATTTCACCATAATGTTTTTTTTAAGTTCACATCCATGTTTAGAAAATATTTATAATGAAGCATTGTGTGCATCCTGCTTTTACTCACCCTCTCTGCTCCTCGTCTTTCCTTCCCTCCTCTCCTCTCTTCGCTGCCTCCTTTTTTCTCTCCTCCCATCTTCCCCTCTCTTGTCCTCCTCTTCCTCACTCCTCTCTCCTCCTCTCTTCCCCCCTCTCCTTCACTTCCCTCTTCTCTCCCCTCTCCACCCTTCTCCCTACTCTGCTTCTTTATCCATTTCTGTTTTTCCCTCTTTCCTCTCGTCCTTTCTCGTCCCCTCGTCTCCCCTCTCCTCCCCTCTGTTCTCTGTTCCCTCTATTTCTCTTTTCTCTCCTCTTCTCTCCTCCTCTCTGTTCCTCTCCTCCCCCCTCCACCCGACTCTCCTCCTTTCTCCACTACTCCTCTCTGCTTCTCTATCCATTTCTCTCCTTCCTTTGTTCCTCTTGTCCTCTTTTCTCCCCTTCCTCACTCCCCTCTCCTCCCTTCTCCTCCTCTCGACCCCCTCTTCTGTTTCTCTCCTCCTCTCCCTCACCTCCTCTTTTCCTCTCCTCCACTCCTTCTGCTCCTCCTGTTCCTCTCCTCCTCTCTGTGCCGTGTGGCCTTGCTCGTGGCTGTGTTTGTGTAGTACATGCTGGACGTAGCCCATGGTGTGCGTCCTAACCTGTACGTGGTGGCTGAGCTGTTCACGGGCAGTGAGGAGCTGGATAACGTGTTCGTGACCAAGCTGGGCATCTCCTCTCTCATCAGAGGTACAGTGTGACGGAGGACGCATGGCTACACTCAGCTGGTCTCTTCTGGTGCATGTGTGCGGACTAGGCTTGTTTACACTGGAGATGATGAAAGAACGGGTCAAGAATGTACTGGTTTATAGTTAGAAATTGTTTTATTGGTGGAAAAATGCATTTAAACTACAAAAAAATGTGTTAAAGTAGAACACTATGACCATTTTAGTCTCTGTTTTTTAAGAAACTGTTAAGTAAAAAAATAAATAAAAATGACAAACACCTGGCTGCAGGGGTGGAGTTTGAAATGCTCCTAAACTGCTTCTTTGTGGCATCTCCGGTTAACTTGAATCCCATTCATTTAAATACAGAATTTGGGAAAAGTTTTGTTGCTAAAATCTGATATAAAGTAGATTTATTTGTGTTAAATGTTCAAATTTCATGTGGACCAACAAATCAACACTGCACTGATTCTCTGGGTAGCTTTAACATTAGTTAGATTAGTTAGATTAGTTTTGTAGTCTGGATAGAAATTTGCTGTAAGATCAGAAGCAAAATAATACAACATGTCCAGACTCCTCCTCCCTTATGCTCCTTTTAGTTCTCCAGATACTGCCCAGTTTAAAAAACTGGCAGTGAGATGCTACTTACAATTACTAGGTAGTCCCAGAACATATAAAATACTGATCTCTTAAATCTCAAATTGTGAGAAAATATTATCGTTGTGTTGTCTGTATTTCTTTACCTACCCCCTATGTCCACTACTATTCCCACTCACTTCTCTGCATTAACTTGCCATTGTTTTTAAATTTTAGACTCTGGGTCATGCATGAAAAATTCCGAAAATAACAAAGACAAAAAATGACAGTCTGGCTGTTTAAAATAATCTAAATAAAAACTAATGATCTTCACGTTATAGTTTAAATGTTCCCTATTAGACTGTTTTCTGATCTCTGTTATAATGCTTATATAATGCTTCTTATCACAAACATACCCAGAGTTGTGTTTGTTTCATTCACATATGTTTAACAGAAACCCTGCATATTTAGGCTTATTTAGTTCTTTAGTTCTTTTCTCAAGCAGAAAACACCTTGTGATGCCATGTGGTAACACAGGAAGTGCTCCACTGTGTTTTAAAAGTGTAAACTCCTTCACTAGAATCATTTGGATAATTTTGGCCTTGGGATTGAACTACTACTGAACAAGAAGTAAAAGGTGGTTGTTAACTTGGAAACTACCGCTTCATGACAAGGTGGAACAGAGCATTTTGAGCTTAGAGATGTAGATAGTTTTAACACATGTTTGAGTAATATTTTATCATTAAAGAAGCAAAATACAACTCTAGGTATGTTTTTGAAGAGGTAACAACATTCTCACAAGAGTGAGTTTTGCATAATTTAGGACCTTTAAGACTCAATACCCCCTAAAAAGCATAATACATCTTTTTATCTAAAACACAGTTTATGGGGATAAACAAAGAAAGCAGAACATAGCTGACAGCCTATAGTCAAACTAACAGTGAGATTTCCAGTGGAAACAAGCGCAGGGCCTCATGCAGTAGCAGTAACACAGTGAGGTGTGTGTGACTCTGCTGTCCTGTTCAGAGGCCATGTCAGCGGGGGACAGTCATGAGGAGGGCCGTTTGGTGTATCGCTACGGAGGAGAGCCCGTGGGCGCCTTTGTCCAGCCCAGCCTGCGCCCGCTCATGCCCACCATTGCACACGCCATGTTCCTGGACGTAACCCATGACAACGAGTGCCCCATCCAGGTTTGTTTTGTCGCTCTGAACATGGAAGAACAGCCGCACTTACATACTGCAGATAAACTGTATCTGCTGTAGAGGTGGCAATACATTTTCTACAAGATATTACAGAAATTGGTGTTTTTAACGTATGAAAACTTTCATTTCAACTATATTGTCTATATAAGTCCAAGACATAAAAAAAAAATCTGATTTAGTTTTGGGTAAAAACATTTTTGTTCCGCTTTTTTCAATCTTTATCTAGAATATGTTACTTTTTGACATTCAAATTGTAAAAAATACCAACCAGATTTCAGCATTGAAAGTGGCAACCAAAATGAGAGACTCATGTGAGGGTCATTCTACTTTTTGATTGGATAAAAATACCAAAATCAAAGTGTGAATGCACTCTTACATTTCATTCACACAAACATACATTTCCGTTCAACAATATCAGCTTTTTATTGTTATGAGGAGAATTCAAACCAAGTTGCACATTTTTGTGAATCTTCCATCCTCAGTGTATACTGCAGTTTAACTCGTGATTCCCTTTCTCTGCTGCAGCTGCGTTCAGCTCTGGACTCTCTGCCCAGCTCTGCCATTGTGTCCATGGCCTGCTGCGCCACGGGCTCCACCAGGGGGTACGATGAGCTTGTGCCACACCAGGTACTGTACCAAAGAAGAAGATGCCAGTTAACTGCTGTCAGATCTAATGGTTTTCTGTGTGTGTGTTTGTGCAGATCTCTGTGGTAAAAGAGGAGCGTTTCTACCCCAAATGGAACCCCTCGGCCTCCCCCTCCTCATTGGGGGAAGTGGGCCCACACACTGGCATTATGGCTGGAAAACTGGCCCTGAACAAACTGCACCAGGAGCTGGCAGCACAGGGCTTCATACAGGTAACACAGCATCGTTTTGGGTTTATTTGTTTCTTTTAACAAATAGATAGTGAATGTGGTATTTTTGGGACTTGTAAACTTAAAACGTGTACTCTGTAACTTTTTAAATAAATGTTATTTATTTGCCTTGAATGTACTACAGAAACTAAAACTTTTCTTTTGCATTTTTACAATTACAGGTGCTCAAAAATTGCTCCACAGATCTGACCTGTAACTTTTTAGGCAAAGAAATGCTCCATTAAAAGACAAACACCATACACAGTGCACTTGACCAAGTAAACTAGTAAACTGCTCACCAGCCTGCTCCCTCACACTGCCCTGTGTGACTGTTCCAGGTGTACGTGGACCAGGTGGATGCAGACATCGTGGCCATCACTCGTCACTGCCCCAGCACACACCAGTCTGTGGTGGCCGTGTGCAGGACCGCCTTCCACGACCCCAAAACGCACCACTATGACCCCAATGTGCCCCCCATGTTTATCCCAGGTGTGATTGTCCGCCTCTGCCTGCATGTGTGTTTGCACCAACCACTGGACACTAGAACTTGTGTGTGTTGTTTCCAGGTAAAATTGAGGAGGTGGTTCTGGAGGCTCGGACAGTGGAGAAGAAAGCTGAGAACTACGAGAAGGACGGCAAGTTCATCAACGGGCTGCCCCAGTACACTGTGGAGATTAAAGAACATATCTCGGTAAAGCTGCTGGCAGCATGCTTCACACAGGGAGTCCCAAGGAGGGGCCCACGACCTCCCGGGGTGCGCAAGACTCTGAGCTTAGGATCGCCAGATGATTTCAACAGAGCCCCTGTCCTATTGCAGGGGATCCCAGAATAACCAGTCAGCCAAATCTAGTTGGGACCCCTCAGCAAAAGGAAATTGATAGTGGTAGTACTTTTAAGTGTCAAATCAATGTTAATATTGTTTCAGTTAAAGAAATCATCTGTTAAAGAAATTTAAAATCGCATTTGGTCAAATGAAGCAAATCAAGACTAGCAGGTATTGGGGCTAATCTGCAGACACGTTTCATATAAAAATATATAAATATCTGAATGCCTAACCAAAGAGCCAATCAGGAATGAGGGTCCTGAAGGTGCGTCACCCCACACTTGGCAATGAGGCTTGATATGTGTCAATCAAACCTGTTATTAACACTAGCGGGAGATGAGCTTGGAGAGAATACATTGGTCTGTATTAGACAAACTTTGTTGATCCACAAGGGAAATTACTTGGACACAGTAACTCACACATCACATTATTATCATTATAATGACAAAGAGTAAAAATAACAAGCAAAAATAACTACTGTCATGTTCACATCTTAATTTATGGACAAAATATCTAAATACAAACCTCCCGGATCATATAGAGTGCTCAGAATGACACGCCTGACAGCAGCAGTTACAGAGACAGGGGCCACCATTTACAAGGGAACTCTATCTATATATACAGTCTGTGCCCCTAACTCGTGGCCCCACTTTGGGAACCAATCTACCCCCGGTGTGGCCTGCAGGTGTCATTGTTGATATGTGTGTCTGTGTGTAGCTGCAGCAGAGCACATTGGTGAAGCAGGCTACAGTCACAGCTAAAGACCGCTCCGAGTTTGTCCAAGAGATCATGTTTGAGAAGCTCACCCCGGGCAGTGTCATCGCCTTCAGGTAACACTTGAATCTGACTTCAACCTGACTTATTCTGTTCTGACCAAAAGGCACAGTGGTGTCTGCATCAGATCATGTGCTCATGGTTTCATCCAGAGCCTCATGTACAGCCCTGAGTCACCCTTGCGGTCACTCTGCGTCTCTCCGTCATTTTGAATTTGCATACCAATTACTTCACTTGACACACATTTTTATTGAATGCATGACAAAGTTGCAAAAATGCCACTTTTATTTTTAACTCTTTTAAAACTCTTTAAAATTGGATATCATTCCATAATGTACCGTCACAACAGGTTTCATCTAAACATATTTGTACTTTGTGTTTTGTGTTTCCAGGGTGAGCTTGGACCCCAAAGCCCAGCAGGTGGTGGGGGTGCTGAGGTATTACCTGTCCCAATTCAGTCCTAAGTTCCGCAAAGGAAGTACAGCTGATGATAACCCTCCCGAGGTGCTCCAGAAGCCCCTCTCCCAGTCAGTGCACACTCACACAGCTCACATACACATTCTGTCTGTGATGGACATGTGACTAAAGTTCTTGTCTAACATACGTGTGTGTTTGTGTGCGTGTGTGTGTGTTTGTGTATATTAAGGCTCATGTCCAAGCTGACCCTGGCGGACATGAACGTGCTGCTGTTCCGCTGTGATGCTGAGGAGCAGGAGGATGGAGGAGGCTGTTACAGTATCCCAGGCTGGGAAAGCCTCAAGTATGCTGGCCTACAAGGTACTTCATATACTAATCTGTATGGACTACAACATACTTCATATACTAGTCTGTATGGACTACAAGGTACTTTGTATATTAGTCTGTCAAGTGGAATAAAGGCAGAGCAAAATCTAATCATGGTTTCATCTTGTGTCGATCGGCCATATTGTAACTCAGTGCTTTTCTGTTTAAAGCAACAGTACGTCACTTTCTGGACATGGCACGTCAGCTGCATGATTTCATGGAAATGAAACATTAAAACCAAACTTCAGAACATCCCCATGGAGATAGACGTGGCTTATGCCACACTGTGGAATATTATAACCAAAGGAATGGAAATAAGCAGAAGGACTTTTTTGTGTGCTAAAAAGTTCCATACTGTGGCTTTAATGCAGCTCTGTGCTCAGACACTTTTCACTTTCAGTCCTCCTATTGGTCACCCTGTGTCATGCTCTGATTGAGTGACTTTAAATTGTCACAGTGAAGTGTGAAATATTAGAAGCAGCAAATCGTTTTAGTTTCCTCTTAATGGGAGATGATATGCTGTTTTCCTCCTAGAAAGTGAGAAAGCTTAAAATATGAAAAGTCTGCCTGAGGGATAGAAAATTTGGTCTTATTCTCAGGGAAACTGAGCTTGAACTCAATACCAGTATATTACAGTAAACTAGATGTACATTGGATAAATAATATTTCTCTTTTGAAAATAAAGTTTTTAATAATGATCCTTCTTTCCTCTTTGTGCACTCAGGTCTGGTGTCTGTCATGGCTAACATCCGTCCCAACAATGACCTGGGCCACCCTGTCTGTGCCAACCTCAGACAGGGAGACTGGCTCCTGGACTTCACCTCCAAACGCCTTGTCTCCAGAGAGGGGCCCCTGGCGCAGGTCACTCTCCTCCACACACAGAGTAGTACAATAATATTATTCATACTCATATAATTGTAACTGGTCACACACGGTGAAGGGGAGACAAAGCGGTTTTTATTTGTTTTCTTTGGTGTATTATTCTATTTCTTTCTTCAAAAAATCTACAATCCTACAAATGATTGGTCTTGTCATTTATAAGATTCAGGCCTGGTTAGTATTTTCACATGAGACCACAGAGAATAGTTCTGTCATGGTGTCCTAAGTGTTGTGTTTGAGTGTTTGTGGTGGGAGGGTGTATGTTGAGTTTAAGCTAGCATTTTCGACATGTTTTGTTTGTAACCCTTAATGAAACTGTGTATTAAAGTCTTGTGTATCATGTGCTGTGTGCAGGTGGGGGAGTGGCTGGCGGCCATGTTTAAATACCTGAAGCACATCCCCCGTTACCTCATCCCCTGTTACTTTGACGCCATCTTGGTTTCCACCTACACCACGGCTCTGGACGCCACCTACAAGCTCATGTCCAGGTGAGAGATTCTCAGCTTTGCTCTTTGTTGTTGTTACTGTTTGTTTGTTTACTGTTTTTTTTATTTTTATTTTTAATGTTTGTAGTTTTGTCCAGAACGGCTCGAGCTTTGTGCGACACCTGGCTCTGGGCTCTGTGCAGATGTGCAGTGTGGGCAGAGTCCCCACTCTGCCTCCGCTCTCAGACAAACTGGAGGGAGTGCCATACCGCCTGAACAGCATCACCGGAGAGAAGGAGCAGTGCTGCGTGTCACTGGCTGCAGGTAACACACAACTGAAATGATGGATTTAGTCTTATTCAGAGAAGTTCTGTTGATGGGTTGTCCTAGCAGCACTGAAGGATCGGTCCAATGCAGATCAATATGCAGGAGGCTGACAGCCCTGGTGTGTGTGTGTGGGTGTGTGTGTCCCTGTGTGTGTCTGTTTGTGTGTCTGTTTGTGTCTGTGTGTGTGTGTGTGTCTGTGTGTGTCTCTGTGTGTTTGCAGGTCTTCCTCACTTCTCTGCTGGGATCTTCCGCTGCTGGGGCCGAGACACGTTCATCGCTCTGAGAGGACTCATGCTGCTCACAGGGAGGCACCTGGAGGCCCGGTATGAGAAACACACACACACGTATACAGACACACATATACACACACACCTATACACACTCATGTACACACTCATGTACACACTCATGTACACATTAGGGCAGGGAATCTGTGGTTTTATTACAATTCAATTTGATTGCGATTCTGAGGGATCATGAGCCAATGCACAAACGATAATGAATGCATCTGTAGGCTTTACTGCATTTTACCATTCAGACCAGAGATTCTCTCTGTGGGTCACTGTGACAGTGACACCTCTGAGGACAGCAGCAGCAGCAGCAGCATTAGAGCTCTGCTCAAATACAATCTATAACTGCAGCGGGGGAAAATAAACAGGCAGAGCAGCGGCTTCAGTTAAACTGGAAATTATGATTATTGCCGTCTGCATCGATTCAGAATTTGTGTTTTATTAGAATCAATGATTCATCTAAAATTATTTTTCCACATTAATGGAGGGCTTAAACTCGTCCTCTTCTTCCTCTTCAGTAACATCATCCTGGCGTTTGCGGGGACTCTTCGTCACGGGCTCATCCCAAACCTGCTGGGGGAGGGTCGTAGTGCTCGCTACAACTGCAGAGACGCCGTGTGGTGGTGGCTCCAGTGCATCCAGGTACTGTGACTGTACACCCCGGGGTACATGGATCCTGCTCACTGTTCCTATCTTTATCTGTCATCCAGGCATCAAAAGCCAAAACAAAAGAAGTTGTAATCAGGCTGTCTGCTCCTGGAGGAAAACCTGTCCAAAACACACAGACCCTGTGACCTGCTGTGACCAGATTCTTCTCGGAGCTGCATTGTTCTGAAGTGTTTTTGTGTTTGTTTTTACAGGACTATGTGAACCACGTCCCTCAGGGCCATGAGATCCTGAGCTGTCCTGTGTCTCGCATGTACCCCACTGACGACAGCCAGCCCCTCCCCCCAGGACAAGTGGTAAGTTCTCATTGTACTCTTATTATGTGTGGTAGAATCAGGGTAGACAGTAAGTCAGTACGGTCTGGTACTGCATACCCCTAAAACATTAGGTGGCCTTATGTCGTACCAGGAGGCAGGGAGACGACGAGTTGCTAAACCTTACGCCAGAAAAGTAGTCCCACTGAAATAATTAGGTTATGTTTTAATTGTGATTAGTGTGTGTGTAACATTTGCTATTAATCAGTTAACCATTAATTCCTGGCCCCACATATGACATACAAACTTTTTTTCAGACATACAAACAAAAAAAAGACTTTGAATGTTTTCTGCACAGGAACAGCCCCTGTATGATGTGATCCAGGAGGCTCTGCAGCGCCACCTGGAGGGCATCTCCTTCAGAGAGAGGAACGCAGGGCCCAAGATCGACATGCAGATGAAAGACGAGGGTATGCAGCTATACACATGCTTTGCCTGTTTATAACAGACATATGTGTAAGTATCACATATGTGCATGTGTGCTCAGGCTTCAACGTGGAGGTCAAAGTGGATTCAAAAACAGGCTTTGTTTCTGGTGGGAACCGTTTTAACTGCGGCACATGGATGGACAAGATGGGAGAGAGTGAGAGGGCCCGGAACAAAGGCATGCCCGCTACTCCCAGGTGTGTGGCAACCCTTCTAGACCTGGTTCAGTTCTTTAGAGGCACACATGTGTAGCTCTGTCATACTGTCCCCTGCACAGAGACGGTGCAGCGGTGGAGATCGTGGGTCTGAGTAAGTCTGCTGTGCGCTGGGTGGTGGAGCTGCACTCTAAAGGACTGTTTCCCTACGACGGAGTCACAATCCAAAACAATGGTATGTCTGAATGCCTTTGTCCTGTTACAGGAGAAATATTAGGTAACATCAAGCTTCATGAGTTTTTAAACCACTGTAAACTGCACTGTGAAGAGACAAGAGCTCAAAACTGTGCTCAAAAGTCAAAAGTCAGACTTTTTTCTATTAAATGTCCCATATTTTGCGATTTTCTGATGTATGTTATAATGTCTCCTCATCACAAACCTACCTGCAGTTGTGTTTCATTCACACATTAAACACACAAACTCTGCATATTTAGGCTGAGTTCTTCTCTCAAACAGAAAACTCTCTATTCCACCTTTTGATGTCATGTGGTAATAAAGGAAGTGATGTTTTTGAACTCTGTACATCTTCACTAAAATCTTTTGCATAATTTCACACCTGGAATTGCCAATCTCTACTGAACTAAAGGTAAAAGGGGCTGTTCACTCACATCAGAAGGTAGAACAGAGCATTTGGAGCTTTGGAAAGTAATAGTAAAGGATTACTCAAACGTGTGAATGAAATAAAATTTAACTTCAGCTATACTTTTGGTGAGATAACAACATTCTGATATGGCTTAAAGTCTAAAAATGTCCAAAACCTTAAACAGTGATCTGTGTGTCATAGATTCTAACTCTAACACAGCACAGCATGTCTTCTTTAAATGACCAAAGGACTGCACAGTTTGTACACACAGTGACACTAGTGTTGTGTCCAGGCACAGAATCCTTCGTGTCGTATGCCCAGTGGAACCAGCAGATCCAGGCCTCATTTGAAAATCACTTCTGGGTGTCCGAGGACCCCCACGACCCCAACGAGAAACACCCCGAGCTGGTGCACAAGAGGGGCATCTACAAGGACAGCCACGGAGCCTCCAGCCCCTGGTGTGACTACCAGCTCCGACCCAACTTCACCATCGCCATGGTGGTGGTGCGTGCAGCCTCTTACACTGCTGTTATGTCTGTGTGTTTACACCTGCTTAGAAGTTTGATTTTCAACCGATAGATGAGAGTGAATCATTTGTGACTCTTCTACCTAAGAGAGACTTAATCCTCTCAGCTGTTGTAGTTTCAGATAAGTCACTTCTTTGTGGTCAGGCTGTGCCTCCAGTTAGCTTCACGCCCCCAGGGAATGTTGATAACATCAGCGGCAAATTATTAGTACTACTGTGTCTGGTATTACTAAAAGGACAGTTTTCTGCCGGTCAGACTTTCTGTATGTATCAATATTGAACCCAGTCTAATACTGTGTGTGTCTGTGTGTGTGTGTGTCTGTCTGTGTGTGTCTGTGTGTGTCTGTGTGTGTCTGTGTGCGTCTGTGTGCACCTGTGTGTTAGGCTCCTGAGCTGTTCACGGTGGATCGGGCCTGGAGCGCTCTGGAGATGGCTGAGAAAAAGCTGCTGGGGCCTCTGGGCATGAAGACCCTGGACCCAGAGTGAGTTTTGCTCTGAGGACATGAGGCTCATGTGTCTGTGCAGATGTTAAACTGACCTGTGCTGTTGCAGTGACATGGTTTACTGCGGCGTCTATGACAACTCTCTGGACAATGACAACTACAACCTGGCCAAGGGCTTCAACTACCACCAGGGACCTGTAAGTCTCTCTGCCCTCTGCTGGGTGTGAGGGGTACTGCATTTGAAAAATAACCACCATAAATATACAAAATAATGCTTAAGTGTAATTGATGTGTGTAGGAGTGGCTGTGGCCTGTTGGATACTTCCTTCGAGCCAAACTCTACTTTGCAAAGAAGAAGGGAGATGAGAGGGAGAGTGTAACTCTGGTGAAGAACGTGCTGTCCAGACACTACACTCACCTGGAGAGGTAGACCTGCTTCAGCTTCACTCTTTTCACTAAGTGTTATGGTGGACATGGAGGCATGACAAGCATCTAAAAAGCTATTGGAGTTTGTGTCTTGCACATCCAGACATCTCCCATAGTTAAGGCCTTCATTCAGTTTGCTTTTCATTTGAAGCAAAATAGGACGCTTCATATTTTTAAATTTTACTCAAGGACAAATGCACAAGGCTCCGAGCTGTGGCCCAGGGGATAAATGTGGCTCAAGCTGAATTGGCACAAATGGTCAGTGGTAGTACTTTTTACTACAAACTTGTTTATATACAATCAAATAAGTGTATTGTAGATTCAAAGATTCACAAAGTTTTTTTCTAAATTTTCACATTCAAATATGAAAAAAATTAAATTACTTTTCTCACTTTTAAACAGAGCTATGGAATGGAGGGGCCTGTGCCTCCTCCCAGAGGGCAGGAGGCTGAGTAGCACTTGCTGCACTTCTTATTTGGTTAAATCTCATGACATGTTAAAAATTGAGCTAAAAAAAAACAAAGTTTCAAAATCTGCTGTGTGTAAGGCAGGTAGCCACAAGAGCAGCCAACCACTCACGGGAGAAGTACTAAGGAACAAACTGAATACTCTAGACTGATTATTATACCACAACCATAATTAAGCACTCACACTGGCCCAGTGGAACTTGTCAAAGTGTGAATCACCCCTAAAGCACCGTCCATGTGTCCATGTGTCCATGTGTCCGCTGTGAGTGCAGAGGGAAGATGGTCTCAAAAACAACTGTTAATAAATGTGATTTCTCCTCGTTCCTTCTCCTCACCAGCTCTCCCTCTCTCCTCAGGTCTCCATGGAAAGGTCTCCCTGAGCTGACCAATGAGAAGGGTCAGCACTGTCCGTTCAGCTGTGAGACTCAAGCCTGGTCCCTGGCCACTGTGCTGGAGGTGCTCTTTGACCTTTAAACTCACTGTAACAACATGAACCCTGAGAGATCTACAGTGTAGTACTAACCCACATCACTGCATCACACATGTGCAATACAGAGGCCAGACTGTCCTGGGCACGCGCCCACTGGACTGTCCGGGCTTTTAGCATGTCAGCTGTCTACTTTTGTCATTGTGCAATCATCTTTTACTAGTTACATCATTGCAACATGAGGGGGTTTGAATGAACATTGTAAGACGTATTAAAGTGGGACTAAACACCTAAACTCCGCCCACAGCCACATTTCAAATAGAGCTGCTAAACTGGGCAGTACCTGCAGGACTGAGTGAGGGGGGAGGGGCGGGGTCTGGAGCTATAAGGAACAGTGTGATTGGTCCAACAGGTATCCACACTTCAAACTCCGCCCCTGCAGGTGTTTCTGATTAGAAACAACTGGATGTAAACAGGGCAGTCTTGTGTGATGTCACCAACTACTGGAAATTGCAGTTTTTTTAGGCATTTTTGACCAGAGTTTTTGCACCAAAATTGCCCAAAAATGAGTACAAACAGTAGATAATGCTATTAAAATACACTGTTTATTAGCGAAACTGTACATTGCAAAATCACAGCAGCAGAGAGGGCTAAGTAGGCGGGGCTTTAAATGAGTTAAGTATTAGTTTTTTTTTTCTTATTGATTACTGTTTTGTAATCGGACACGTCTGAGCCTCTACAGATAAACTGCTGTTAGAATAAACCTGTTTAACATGTGATTTTAGTCATTCATGAAACCGGTGAATGTCATTTTAACTTTAGATGGAAATGCACTTT
This sequence comes from Scartelaos histophorus, assembly GCA_000787155.1. Taxonomy (NCBI): domain Eukaryota; kingdom Metazoa; phylum Chordata; class Actinopteri; order Gobiiformes; family Gobiidae; genus Scartelaos; species Scartelaos histophorus. The sequence goes on along the minus strand of KN488823.1, from coordinate 9,741 downwards.
ATAAATACATGGAACTATAGCAAAAATAGGAATCGTAACGAAAGGCAAAGACGACTCGTGATAATCTAATAGGCGGTGGAGAGGTGTTCATAACCCTTTGACCCTTTGTAGTGTTTTTAGTGTCTTCCGCTCTCCCATTGCCTTAAGCTCAAACTACTGTTACCCTGCACCTGAGACACTGGACACAACAGAATGCATCCATGTGATCCACTGCTGCTGTCGCCGTATCAATGTTTAGTGTGGACTTTGTTGTAATTCTAAATGTCACATATTAAAGGACTGGTGCATATCTGTGCATGTGCAGTCTGTCATTCTGTTCACTCGGAAATGTGTCGGAAACAGAACAATCCGTTGCATTTATTTAGCTTTACTCACAACTGCATTATTCAGTCAGCGGCGGTAAACTCCTGTTCACTTTATTCATCATTCAGGTTGTATTATTTTGTACGTGGCTGCCGATCTTTACAGCAAATAATCAACTTTATGTCATATTTTAAATGCTCAACTTTTTCTCTAATTCTGCATGGACATGAATGGGATCCTTGTTTGCGTTTAGAGACAAAAATGTGCGGGAAGTGAGGTTTTCAATCTGCACCATCGCCTCCACTGAACACCGCTAACTCACACATTCATATCAGGCAAGATGAGTGAAGTGTTTTGCCCAAGGACACAACAACAGTTTGCAGTAGAGCCGCCGCTGCTCCACTTTGGCACCTGATATTCTCAAATGTCTCTTGTATGGAGACCACTACCATATGAATAAAAGTAGCCCAGTAAATACATTATTGGTGACAGTATTTTAAAGCTACACTACGTAACTTTCTTTAGGTGGTGCGTTACCTGCATGTTTCCATAGAGATTTTATGCCGTATTCTGGAATATTATAGCCAAATTAATATTTCCATGGAGACGAGTTACATACCGTGGCTTTAAGACCTGTTTTTTTAGTAATAAAATTGAAAATTATTATCTACAGTGTTCATTTTTATTTACCTGTTTTGGTTATGTGCTCATTACAAAGTTAAATCAAAAGTCATATAAAGTCAATAAAAGTCATTTTTTCAGGTTTTTCAGAAAACACAAAAAACAACCCCCAAAATTGAAATTATGGCATAAATTATGGCAAAGTAAACTTAGGCAAAAGAGTGACTTAGGCGATTATTTTAGGAAGGTGACGATATATCAATTCACAGACAGATTAAGTCATCAAAGTTGCCTACATTTAGCTCAAATCATCTTAAAAAGTTCTTTATTCCAGCACAAAGACACGTTTACATTCTGAGCAGGTGAACCGACAGAAGTTTGACGGTTCAGCGAAGCAAAAAAAAGCTCGAAACTTTCATTCCAAAGCTGCAGACTCTTCCCTGTGAGACGCTGGACTGTTCCTGAGGAGGGCGGAGCTGTTCGTTCTTCAGTGTCAGGAGTGAATGAGCAGAGACACCGAGCAGAGGAGGAGCACCGCCCACGACGCCACCTGGACACAACAAACGCACAAAACACACCAGATTCTATTAATACTGTGCGGCGGCCTCATGCTGGGGGTCTCCTACATGAATCTCTAATGGAAAACTGTTCAGAAGGGACCGAACTGACACAACGCACACATTAGCAGATCAGAAAAAAGCCTGTTGAAGTTTTAAGTTCTGTATTTTTTGCGCTCTGTGGGTGTGTGCAGGTGTGTAGGACTCACAGCAGGTGGCGCTCCGGGACTCGTCGTAGTTCGCTGCAGTTTAACAGAAGGACTGGTCACGTTTAACCAGAACTTACTGTAGCTCCTCACCACTGTGGCCCTGCTCCAGACACACAGCATCAGGACACGACTTTTTAGTAACAAACCACCACATTCGGAGTCTCTTCTTTAGCAAAATAACCTCATAATAAAAGTTTGGCCACTGACTTCTTCAGCCTGGAGTTTTGGGGTATTTTACTGCTAACATATACACATTTAGATCATCATGTTACCTTTTATTGCTTTGAAAATGCTATATTTACTGTCTGAAAACAACACATTTTAAAGTCTAATGAGTCTTCTTTCCCTTTGCTCCCCACGCTAAGTCACCCCCCCTTCAAAGCGCTATCACTAAACAAGTAGTAGTACACTGCAAATTTCTCTAAGATTTTAAAACTTATCACGTTTCATATTTATTATCTACTCACTAGTTCTGAGATTGATTCATTCTAGTGTAGAGATAGTTTAGTTTAGTTAATTTCACTATTTTAAGTAATTTTCTGATAGATTTAAGTGTTTATATCTTATTTTTTTGCAATATTGTAGTAGTAGTTGTGTATTTTCTTTATTCATGCTCTTAATCATGTACTTAGTAGACTGTTACAAACATTTCACATAAAACTATGACCAAAAGTGGTTTAGGCTGAAGAAAAGGCTGAAAATATATATACGATAATAATAACGGTACTGAAGTTCAACACAGCAGCTCATATGAGTAAACTTTCTACACCTCAGAAAATAAATACTTTTTCCTTTACTAATCTGCTTCTATAGCCCATAGAATCTACATTATTTTATTTTTATTTTGTTCATTTTATTGTGTCTCTATGTAGTAAGAATATGTCTTTGTCTTTAAATCTGTATTTTTCTCTAGAATTAAATTTGTCTTTTTCTTTTTTTTTTTATCATGCCATTCATTGTCAATCCTTTTAACCTGTAATCCAGACTATTTCACAGATCTACTCCTCTAACTGATATACATCTACTTTTGGTGTAACTCCTGACCTTATTGTATTTTTTTTATATACTCCAGTTCCTCTCAAATTATATTATTGGGTTTGAATCTCACCTGATACAGTCTGGGAGTAAATGATTATGAAACTTACACATATTAGCAGCTGTGGTTAGGTCATGTAACTTTAAGGTATTTAACTGAATAAACAAAGATTTAGATTTTGTTGGGCACAGTTAACATTTCTTAAGGCTTTTTGCTGCAGTGTGAAGGTTGAGAGAGATCACTAAATTACTCAAACCAGCACGGAGGACATGTAAAACCTCTTCAGGCGTGTTATTGACGAGGGAATAACATTATAACATGGTAGAAATCTTGTAAAAGTGGGTGGAGACAGGGGGTAGGTGGAAAAAAATACATTTTCTGAGCTCTCAAAACGCAGGAAACTCCCGTGGTTTACCTGAAGTGCACATCTCCGTACTTCCCGTGCTCCGGTGCCTCCCACGTCAGCACCACCTTGGTTCTTTTGGCACTGTTGGCCTGACTGACGGCTGAGTTCTGTTGCAAAGAGAACGGTTCCATGATCAGAAGTCGCACTTGTAACGGCGAGACGAGTCCGGCTGGTGTGTGAGTCTCTTACCTTTTTGCTGTTGCACGTGAGTGAAGTGAACACGCTGTTGTTGACGTCCTTGAACTTTCCAACGGGCCAACGCTCTGACAGAACAACACAGAGTCACTTGAGGGTCAAGAATGTAATGAAGTAATGAAATCAACAGTGCGTAAGATTTTGAGTTTAAATTCCATAAACACGACCAAACTGTGTCCCCATGTGACGTTAACATATTCAAATCAAACGTAGATTTTACTGATTTGCTGATTTATTCTTTTGACAACATGGAGAAGTTGTTAAAGTTTCCATTTGGAGTTTTGCTCTCAAGATAATTATCCAATCAGAAAGCAGGATGAGCCTCACATGAGTCTTTTATTTGGGTTTCAACACAAAAATCCAGTTGGTTAAAACTTAAAATACAGGTTATTAAAGGTCCTAAATCATGCAAAATTGACTCACGTGAACTTTTAGCCATGTTATAATGCACAAAATCAAACTCGGACCAGAGGAGTGAAGACGAAGAAGAAATTCCAGGGTGTTGGGAAAGGGTCCAACATTATAAAACAGATCAAAAATATATGTAATATAGGTCCTTAAATCAGACTGCAGCTACATCCAGTTTCTTTAAATCAAACCCAGTGTTCAGTGAGATGTTTTACCCGGGCTGCTGCTGCTCCGAGCCTGAAGAAAGAACCCCTCAAAGTATTCTGCGACGCCCAGTGCCTCCAGAGTCACTGCCAACACAATGAGAGCACGTTCATTCTCAAAGACGATGCGAGAAAACATGAACAAATCACTCTCAAAATGAAAGAAAATCATATAACGCTCTATAACGCTTAAAGGTGACAGTGGAGTTTGGATTATTTGTACGAAAAAACGTGGTTCCTGAGCTCTACAATACACACTTCTGCAATATTTTATGAAGAAATGAGTGAATCTCCCTATTTTCTGTCTGTATCGAAAAAATAAATGGAAAAAAAAATCTGAAAAACGAACAGATTTTTGCAGAAAGGCACGAAACTCTGTTCATCTGAGGGAAGAGAAGTGTGATTTTATTTGTATATTTCATGGTGACCAATGAGCTCCTTCGTTTCACGTGAAATAAACAAATCACAGAGGCAGAAACTGTACAAATAATACGAAAAACAAAGAAAGTCTGAACATTACAAAGCTCCAGTAAATGTTTTAAGGTCAGTTTTCAGTCATATTTGAACTGTACCAGGCTTTACTGTTATTTCTGCAGTTAATTTAGAATTTATTATACCATTCATATGTTTCTTTTAGTCATTATAATATGTTGTGTGAGCTACTGCGTCCAAATCATTTCCCTTTTGGCTCGGTAAAGTCTTAAATGTGGTGCACAGGTGTAGCGGCGCTGACCTGTGACGCTGTCCCCCGGCCTGTAGGTGTCAGCAGAGGCAGACAGGGCGTAGGGGGGGCTGCTGGAGTTGGCGGTGTAGGGCTCGTGCACCGGGAGCATGTTTTCGCAGGAGATCGACACGGAGCCGTTCGGGTAACACACAGAGGAATCGAACCGGCAACCACACAGCAGCGCGGCCACAGACCAGGCCCACACTCGCACCTGCAGACGCACATTAAAACACATTACAACAGTCACTGAAACACAGATTTATCATTTTATTTTTAGATTTATTAGGTAAAATGGACAATAACTGCATATAAGCCCATTTTACTGTCTTTTTTGATTTATGTTTTAATGTTATTTCATCATCACAAACAGATCTGGACTTGTGTTTTGTTTGATTCACTCGTTTAACACAGAAATACTGGATATTTTTTCAGAACTTTATTCAATAACAATTTACAAATATCAGCAAAGTCAGGATGAAGTACTTCAATAAAGACAAAGAGCTGAGTAAAAAGATTAAAAAAGGTGAAAAAACAACTACCGGGTCACCAAATCACAATAAAAATGTACCAAATTGGGAAAAAAAAGAAAATTTTCTATGAATTTTTCTTGAAATTCTGGATATTTAGACTGAAAAAAACACTAGAATCATTTGGATAATTTCTGGATCTGTCAATCTCTACTGAAATAAAAGTAAACGGTCCCTGTAAACTTGTAACTCTGTATGAGCCAATACAAGCAAACTACAAAAACGTTCTTTAATTCAAGCTTTATGCATTTTCCTTGAAGGTTTCCAGGAGGATTTGGGGTGATTTTCATTCTATTCTGTATTTTTTGGTCATTTTTTTGGTATTTTTTGGTCAAATAATATGAAAAACAAAGAAAATCTGAACATTACAAAGCTCCAGTACATGTTTTAAGGTCAGTTTTCAGTCTTTTACATTTGCATTTTGAACATATTTGAACCGTACTAGGCTTTATTGTTATTTCTGCCATTTATTTAGAATTTATTATACCTCTATACACCTTCACTAGAATAATTTGAGCCCTGGAATTGCCCATCTTTACTAAACAAAAGGTAAAAGAAGCTGTTAAACTGAAAACTATCACTTCATAACAGAACGTTTTGAGATTTGGAGTAGACGGACTCATAATAAAGTGTTACTCCAGGTCTGTTTTTAAGGTGGTAACATTATAACACGGCTTAAATCTTTTGTGTAACCTTTAAACTTTTAAAACCAGCAGCAATCTAATATAAAAAAATAAAAAATAGACTTACCCCCATTTGTGGATTGGCCCCAGATGCTCAGTTCACCCCTTTAAAGAAAGAAAATAAAACAGAATAAAAACGTTGCAAGGAATTTTAAAAGGACAAAACCTGCAAATTCTCACCTTATTTTAAACGTTAAGCGGCTATTCGGAAATTGGTTATTTCCGAATAGAAGTGCAGCAGCGTTTGAACTGAAGAAGATGAAATGGGCTGCGAACTTTTGGGTGGCGTGCGTGATCGTGTTTCGCAAAACGGCCCAGTGGGATTTTTCTCTTGTGGTAAGAACAATAGCTACATTTAGCGGTATTGGTTGCTAATCACCGCTTCTAACAGGAGTTTAAATAGGGGTAGACGCCTTATACAAGCAGCTTCTCGGATTCACCTGTCGTTAAAAGATTAGGGATAACTACAGTGTTCATGTTTTGCAGTGAAATAAACACTATTAAGGACGGCAGAGTGTGTTTGTGTCTGTTATACACTGGTAGTTATAATCTGTTATCGTTATGTTGTCATTTGGACGTTTTAAATCGCAATATTTGTCTAAAATTATACCCAAAGTTACAGTAAAAGTCACCACAACAAAGCGCAGTGCAGCTGTGGGCCCTTCCTGTGGGTAGCTGTAGATCACACTAGCAACTGGATTTATTTTTTTTAATTTGTAGCTAAATGACTCTGCAATGTGTATTAACGGATTAAGAAAAAATGGGAAAATGGCGTCTTGAAAATAAGCGATTAAAGATTAGTCAAACACGCGTGAATTGATCCAAGTAAAACCTTGTAAATGAGCAGGAAACTATTACAACATGTGGCCAAACCAGCTTCTCAAAGTCTGGTCTTGTCAAGTTCAGGTGCCACAGTGGGTCAGTGTCCTTAGGCAAGACACTTCAGCCACATTGTCTAGTAAGAAAGTGGTGTGTGCGTGGGAGATGAACTGTAAAAGCGTCTTTGAGTGTCCAAAAACGCGTCATATAAAACTGATATAAAACGTTATTATGATTAAAAGCTCTGAAAAGTCGATTCTGCAGAATAGATCCACCTCCATAAATATAACTCAAATCCAGAGGTGGGTAGTTACATTTTCTTGAACTTTTTGAAGAAATTGTACTGTCCACTTTTTACTTTAATAGCAGCATATTTTTACTCTCACTTTTAAGTAACAGTACTATAAACTGTGGTTCCTCTTCCCACTGCAAGTACAAAGTGACAAAACATTTATGTGATAATATGAAACGCTTTGAAAATTTGTGTTTCCTGCAGATATTATTCAGTTTGTCCTTTGAAAATACCAGATTTTGTCCTTTACTTGTACTTAAGTAGCTGTTTTTCCAAATACTTTTCACTCTTACTTAACACTTACTTTATTTTCTTGGACTGCTACTTTGATATATAGCGTAATTTCTGGACTATAAGCCGCACCTGAATATAAGCCGCAAGTGTCCATGTCTTCAAGAACGTTTTCAAGTTCGGGCATCTGCTTTTATCGCCTCTGAAAGTGTTTGTCGTCAGTTCGTCGCTGCCGTCGCCTCCGTCTGGACTCACTGATGCAGAGTTTACAGCAGCAGCTCTACGTCCTTCTTCAGATCAATCCTTTAACTTACAGCAGCAGCTCTACGTCCTTCTTCAGATCAATCGCCTTTAACTTAAAAGCTGCATCATCTGCGTTTCTTCGTGTGTTTTCCATGAGTATTGTGTGTGCATGAAGCGTAAAATAACTGTTCAAAACCCAATCAAACGAGCGTCTTCCTCTGCACATCCCCCCGTCTCTCCCCATCTCTACTGCACATGTCTCCTGCACAAAGAGACGCTGTCGGGTCTTATATCTTGTCGGAGTCTCGTAGGATTTCAGCAGATTTCAGACTCTCCCGGGGGCAGGTTATGGATTAGGTCCGAGTGGATGTTTGGCTACTGAAGTTTGAGACGTTTCTTCTCATCGTTTACACCTCAGCTGCATTTAACACACTCCTCAGTAATGTTCATTTAGCATCATCACTTATTTTATCACACGGGGATAAACTGTTTTAGCGCTGACAGCATCGCTCGCTAACGCCGCAACTTAATTTTAACCCTAGATCCTTGTGTTCACCGCACAGTCAGTGGCGTTTTCTGCACTCAGCTGTGTCGCCAAATAAATAGTCCGTCCATATATTAGCCACAGCGTTATATAAGACGCAGGGTTCAAAGTAGCGGCTTATAGTCCGGAAATTATGGTATGTCACATCTGCTGCTAGTGTCTAAAAACTAGAGAAAACTAAGCAAAAGTTTTAGTACAATCTATGTTTTAGTGAAATGAGTAGACTAAGGGACTAAAGTAACAACTGCACTTTCCAAATTAAGCCGAGAAACTTTGAGCGCTTTCCTGGACAAAAAAGTGTTATTATGTGTAAACCAAGTTGTATAAAAACCTCTTTATTTAATGTGAAAAAAAACGAAACACAAGAACAGCAACATGACACACAGTGGACAGTGAACATGTGGAGTATAGAGTGTGTCTTTGGTCGTAGGTGAAGAGCTGCCTTTTTTACGTGGACACTGCTGTTTATTGTGGATTTTGACAGTCCCGTCCACCTCTCAGGCTCTGTACATCAAATTCCCATTCATTTTCCCCCCCAAATTTTCTGTAAATAATAAATAAATGCGTTAAAATGTTTGATAGACTAGTCGGTTATGTGGTAACTAATGAGCTTAAAGTTGTAATGTGTAACTTTTCTGGTGGAAAGTGTCACTTGTTTGTTTCCATGTGTGTCTATGGCCTGGTCTGGATGGAGAGCCGTATAAAACTCTTTGTATGGGTGTAAATCATTGAATCTCTGCTTGGGAATGTCAACGCAGGCTCTTTGTAAGTGTATTATTTATCTAAGCAGAAACTACCAAACCAAGAGGAAAAGTCTGTAGTTTGTGTTTGTATCACACTCATTGTAGAGGCGAGCACACGAAACGCTGCATGAAACGTTTTAAAATGTACTTTCTATTGAAGTTTTTCAAATATTTACAATGTCAGGTGCATAAATCTATGTTGGACATTTATATTAAGCATTTTTAGTGTTTTTTCTGTACATGAATTGGCTGCAACCTTAAAAAATGTCATGTGGTGCGACTGAGAATAACCTTAAAATTGTTTTATTTTCTAAAACAGAGTTGGGATGTTCATCTAAGTTCTGAGTCATATGAACATAATGCACCAAATGACAGGTCAAAGGTCAAAGTCTTGTTATTACGTATAATATCGTAATATCGTGAGCCTTATAATCCGGTGCACTTTATAGCCCGAAAAATACGGTATTTGTTTGAATATTATGGGGGAAATATCTGTTCAAGAAAACTGAAATTTCACGTGGGACGACAAAACACTTCAGAGAATATGCCAAAAAAGAAAGATTAGATTTAAATAAAGAAGTTTTACAAGACATTTTAACACTTTAAGTACAAAAAACATGCAGAATAACTCATGATTTATGAAAAAATGATTTAGTTCCATGGAGGTCAGAGGTTTTACAGGGATGTGGAGAATTATTATGAAATTTGAACCTTTTTAACTGAAGAAATTGCAACTAGACACACGTCATGTCATTGACCCTTATGCAGACTCTTACAAGAATTGCTTTCTTCTATTTGAGTCAAGTTAGCTAAATTGTAGTTTTTAAACATGTTTTTGAATTATGCCTTTAAACTCTTAATATACAAAGATTTGTTTTAAAAAGTGAAATGGTAAAAATGAATGGGAAATGTGCTGGTGTTGAGCTCCATTCCAAAACGTAGTTCTACTGATGAACATTTGATGTGTCGTGATGTTATGGCTGAAGTGTGTGTGTGT
>JACN01021582.1:0-26511 GCA_000787155.1 Scartelaos histophorus | reverse complement strand
TTTTATTTATTTATTAGTATTTTTTTTTGTATTAGTATTTTAAAATTCAAAACTAATTCTGTAAGTTGAACCTAAAACAATCCATTTTTTTCTTTTCCATCAGCTTCTATAGGGGTCTTAACTATGCCTGTTGTCCCCCCTGCTCCTTTAAGAAGTGCTCATGTCCCAGTACAGGCTCATGTACCCCTGATTGTGACACATTCCTCTAATATCCTACTCACTTTAAGTCCTGGCTTGTGCCCATATAGCCTGAGGTTGCACTTTGACTCAGGGAGATAAAGGCTAGAATTCACTGGAGCGACCCCCAAACCTCAGCCATTACCAGGCCCAACATGTGTGCGGCCCCAGAGGCAGAGGACGCACGAATCGTTCAACCCGACTGAAGAAAAGCGCTATTTTAAAGACTCTCCCAGGCTACTGTAAAGCCAAAACCCATCCACATACTTATAGCAGAAAGCAACATTGAAAGTTTTCAGTGTAATGTAAGGCCATGTTAACAAAGGCAGTTCAGTACTTTATTATTGATGCTATTTCTAACTGCGTTTGCCACAGTAAGCACTTGAAACACCAGCGAAGAGGAGCCTCTGATGAGTCTGCACTGCTCAGTTTATGACCCAATCTTATTCTTTTGCATTTCAGTTTGTTCTGCTCAATAAAGGTCAGAAAGGTCAATCACAATAGCTTACGCGGGAGCTTTTTATTGTTGTAATAGTAAGCACCATTTCAAACTTCGGAAACTTTCATCACTATAAACATCTGACTAATCCTAAAATACTATTGTCTGGACCAAAGTAGGATATATTGCTATGATCAGGCTCTGGTCTCTATGGGTTTCGTCACTGGACATGCCCTTTAGTGTAGACTTATTGTATCTGTTCTGTATATATAGTGTTTTAACTCCCAAGATTCAATTCAGATCACTTTGGATCGCCCACGGGAAACCTTGGCTGAGTGATTTAAACAAAATTGACCTTTTCAATCCAGCTCTAACCAGTTCCTTTACTCTCTATTGTGCCCTTGGGGAAAACACTTTTATTTTTTCCTTGCCTGTGAGAATGTGGTACTGTTTGTGCGGTGGTGATGCGGTGGTGAGAAGCCATTTGCACAGATTACAAGTCCCATTTTCATTTGTTAGCCTCAGGGCAGCTGTGTCCATTAAGGTGCAGGGGGTGAATATATGGATACGTACTATATGGATATACAACCTGTACTACATTCAAAATACTTCGTACTTCAGGCTATAGCTCAAATACAAGACCTCTATTTGTGGGTTTCATCTTGGATTGGTTATCGCCATGGCAACGTTTCTGTTCTTTCAAGGGCCGATATTACGCATTTCTCTGATCTGTGTTATAATGCTGTTTCATCATCAAAAACATATCCAGACTTGTGTGTTGTCCTTTTTTCATTCACACATGTTTAACGCACAAACCCTGCAGATTTAGGCTGAGTTCTTCTCTCAAACAACAAAAAAATGCTCTGTTCCACCTTAAAGTAAGTACTCCATTGTGTTTTTAAACTCCATACACCTTCATTAGAGTTATGTGGATAATTTCAGCTCTGGAATTGCCCATTTCTACAGACCAAAAGGTAAAAGGCAGTCGCGAACATGAACAGCATTTTGAGATTTGGAGATAGTAATCTTCGTCAAACCTGTGTGAATGAAACAAAACACAACTCCAGGTATGTTTATGATGAGGTAACGACATTATAACATGACTAACAACTCACAATAGCCAGTTTTTGGTCATACAGGACCATTTAGAGTGCCTCATGCCCTCACCTACCTGTCCTCATGTTGCCTTCCTGTATCCGTTACCCACTTGGAGCCCGCGGTACATTGTCTTTAGTGGTTGTCTGGTGCCTGACAGACTTCTCTGATTTTAACTCAGACCAACGTTTGATCCAGTTGGCACTTCGCCCCCTCTGTTCCAGCGCTGACAGCTCCCACCTAATTTCTCTTCAATTTACCATGGGTTCTACTGTAGAGAGGGATTCTGCTTAATTGACAAGAAATCAATGCACCGTCTCCATGGGAACTACAGCTGTCTCAGGCTTGTCTAACTGGCCGCTCTTAGGCCTACAGAGAATATAGACGATCAACAAAGCAAAGCAAATGTGGACACCAACTCCAAAGCAAAAATAAGCAATGTCGAACTTTTAAAACACGTGAACAAGCCAGAATTCCACTTCAATTTGTCATTACTGATTTGCAGAATTTGATACTGGTGATTCTTCATACTATGAGAATTAAAAGTCATCGTTAAAAAGATATATATATAATGCCAAATCAACTTTTAAGAGCTTTTAGGTTGTATTTAGAGTGATTCATGCTGCCAGTTCTATATCGTCACCTTCCTAAAATAATCGCCTTAATCACTTTTTCCTTAGGCAAAAAAGTTTTCCTTAGGCAAAAAAATGCCATCATTTCAATTTTGTGGAGAGTTTTTTGTGTTTCCTGAAAAACTTGAAAAAATTACTTATGCGATTATTTTAGGAAGGTGTCGATATGCAGTTTGAATCCAGAAGAGACTGGAAACAGACAAAAGAGTGTGAAAATCTTCCCTCCAAACTTGAGATGGTCCAACCACAGATGCTAATTTGTAAGACGTGTCTCTCCAATGCAGAAGACGTCTCCTCTTCAAAATTCTCATAACATTCAGCCCTCAGCAACCTGAGCTTGAGGTAAATAACCGCTTGGTGCTTGAATTGTTGATTCTGTAAAACTCTGCACTCTGTCCTTTATGTTGTTTTTCCCCCTTTTTACGTGTATATAAATTGCATTTGACACAGTGGAGCATGCATCTCTCTGATTGGTTAATCCATTTGTCAATCACACCCACTGGAATCAAGGAAAAAGGATACAGCTCCAGACTCACTCTTCTTTGTGAAGTTTTGTCAAAGAAATCTCCAGCATTCCTGTTTTTGACCAGCACTGTTCTTCACTGTTCCTTCTCCGCCTGGATTCACGGCCGCATTGCTTGGTCAGGGTCATCTGCTTGGTCAGGGTAACAGCAGATGACACACCCTGACTCACATTTAGGCCCCGTTTACATGTAGCCGGATATTCTGAGAAACAACTATTTCCCTCCCTCCATTTTCCAAAATAACATCGTGCACACAGCATCGTTTTCAAGAAAGTTTTAGTTTACATCAACGCTATCGAGCACCATCATAACTACACCAAGCCTATGGATGGCAAATTTTCACTCCACTCCTCCGATAAACACTTCTCATTTTCAAAATGATGGGGGTCCGCCCAGGTCGGACCCAAAACCAGGGCCGTTGGTGGTGACAGCGACTGGGTTTTCTAGGAGGTAGAAGTGCCAAAATTGCTGAGCTCCGAGCCTCATTCGTCTCTGCTTATCGATATAAGACATCAGCTGTGCAAATGCACATGAAACGTGTTCTGGTGCGACTGCTGTTCTGATGCTGCAAAATCACATGATCATCATAGCAAAAGGTAAACATTGGTCGCATTTTGGGCCCGTCAGCTGAACTAAAACTCTGTTTATCTCACTTTACATGCAAACATGTAAGTGTTTTCCAAAATCTCCACTTTAGCCAGAGTTTTTAGAAAGATTCGTTTTCAGAGGTGAATTCTCTGTTTGCATGTAAACAATGGGTACAAATGAAAGGAAATGTCTCAGTTTTTAAAAATACCCGTGTACGTGTAAACGGGGCCTTAGAGTAAACAGACAAGCAGCCAACGCACCACAAGTTCTTTCTCACATGTTATTGTCTAAAAAGGTGACACACATATAGGATTTATCAGTGTTGCGTAGCTATTTTGGGTGTTTGTTGTGATGACATTCAGAGGCAGATTTGCACTTTTCAACCCAGAAGCAGCAGACTTTTCAGATGTTTCTTTTATTAAATCAATTTAGGTCAATATTAGATTGTTTTAAAATGTCCAAAATATGACATAATGTGCTGTGTCCTAGATTGTTTATAAAGTAGACAAAAGCATATTTTCTTTAACTCTTTATAGTTTTCTCTTAAACCTATCAATTTGACTAAGGTCGGGCCAGCTAGAAACTCTTTATTTTTATTATGATGTCAAGCAGTAGAAAGCAGTTTCATTCAAATATTTTCCTGCCCAAGATAGCTGTTCTTTGCTCCACTGAGTTCTTCACATATTGCTTATTTATACCACAATGTTGTCTGCAAACTTGAAGTCATTTCTTCTCTTTGTACAAAAAGTGCTTCATCCACACTTACTGAATACTTCCTTAGAGCTGTCCTGTATTCCCCTCAAATCTTTTCAAAGACATATAATGCATAATTGCTTTGAAATTTTTTTTACGGATCCATGCCAGGTTCCACACTGTTAGCTCTCTGACAGGGCTCTCTCTGGCAGCATGTTTGAAGTTAACCTGAAGCACCGGGCAGGCCCTTGGAGCCAGCTCATCTCTCTGCTCCATCCTGCTCCGGGGGTTCCGTGCTGCACATGTTAACCTTTAGCTCAACAGATGATAATTAATGATCAGCGCAGCACCGTGAACCACTATTCATTTCTATTAAGAGCTCATTTAATCCAAGTTTTGTCCTTTCTCAGTTGCCATAGATGCAGTCAGGTGTAAAGGTCAGGGTCGTATCCATGTGAATGTGTGATTAGGTAATGTATAATAACAATCTGCAGTCTTGTGCGGTAGACTCCATTATATTAAGCATTCTTTGACATTTGGAGCGGGCATTTTTCAGTGCATGTCATGTGTGCCTCTACGGTCAAATGCTAATTGTCGTATGAAGTGCTAACTGTTTACGGTCAGGGGTTGTGGGTAGTGATCTGTGGGTAGTGATCTTTATTAAATAAGATTAAATTTGTGGGTTCCTCCTCATGAGTAAATAAGCAAGTGACGATCAGTATTATTAGTCAAAAGTTTCAGCAGACCTTTTGATTAAAGTTTCTTCTTTATTTCCATGATTATTTACATTGTTGATTCTCACTGAAGACAAAAAATTTATTTGCACCATACTGAATTAATCAATTGTGTGCTTGGCTGTACCTTGTACTTGACTTTAATGTAACATGTGCCCCTTAATGGCCCCTTTTCAGAAAAATACTCGAACCACTTCAGCAGTCACCTCTACCAGAATGAATAGTTTGCAATTCACAGCTTTGCTCTCCATTCTCCTCCTGCTCTGGTCACTGTCCGATGCTATTATCTACTATCTATACATCGACTGTCTGAACAACTGGACACACTATCCCAGCCCGGGTCCAGTCAATGCAGAGCTCGATGCAGACATCAATAGAGGATCCTTGATTCAAAAGAAACTCCTTGGGCCCAATCTTGCCCCCAATCTTAGCACTACAACTAGCGTTAAGGGGGGGCGTGTCCAGGTCAGGCTGTCCTTTGCTGCTGGAGGCTGGAGTGGGATGGTACAAGTACATATATGGTGATGGAATCTGAAGCAACCTGTGACCACTGTGACCTTTAAAAACACTGCCAGTGTGGAGAATATCTGTAATGAGGCAAGGACACACTAGTAGAGGTGCCAGGAGTATAGAATTTTGGATGTGCCATGACAGAACTGGGTTTGTGTTCAGAACACTCCATGTGGACGTGCACCCGTCTCATGCACCACTGTAAGCTCGTGCATGCACATACGCCACCCTCCATTTGTTTGCCTCCCATTACTCAACAGACCAGTGTCCATCTCATGCACTCCCCATCTCACAGCAGATGCACTGCTCACCCCTGGTTGCACCCGCTCCCACCTGTCGTGGCTACTGCGTCTCTCACCTGAGGCACGAGCAGAGCCATCTCTGTGCAAATCACATTATGTACAACATGCAGGGCACCAAGTGCTTCTGGGGGGCACCACCGGGCAGTTGATCACACTTTGTGCCCCTCCATCTCTCTTTTTTCCTTCCAGGAAAAGTCGGTGCTAGCGATTGCATTTTGTACATCTGCTACACTCCGCTGTCACAGCCCTGAACTGTCACAGCCCCGAACTGACAGTCCCACCGATATGTATTTTTAAGATTCTGGCAATTCAGTGAACATGCCACACCACCCCTCGGTCTGCTCCACTCCACCTGAGATTCAGGTGCAGCACAGCTCTTGTTTAAAGCTCCACACCCCACACTTGTACTAGAGCTAAGATCGGAGACAAGATTGGGCTCCTTGTGTCACCTCTGCCATGAGTCAGAAACATTCTTTAAGTTGATTTGTGTGAGTCCCAAACTGCTTGTGTTGGGTTATATATGGACTCTATGTGTGTGCCTGTGTGTGTGTGTATTCGGGGATTGTGAGGAGGTCTGGACTGGTTCAGAGGTGTGGTTAGATGTGTGTTATTTCGTGAATCTAAGTGAACCTGCTCAACTTCTCTTTTGTCAATTTTGAATGTGTTTAGACTTGTGCAATCAATTTTTTTAAATGTGATTAAAGTGAGACTAAACCAGGACTAGAAAGTGACTAGATCTACATTAGAACTTAAAGTGCACCTAAACCCCCTGTGTCGATGCAGCACAACAGGAAAGACCTCACTCTTACTCCACTCTGGTGTTTTGGTTGGTGATAAAGTGTCCATTCCCTGAAAGTATTTCCTCTGGAAGCTCTCTGAGTATTTTCTAGCATGTTTTGCCTTGTAGTATGTCAATTGTCCATAGCTAACTCCTTAGTTAGCTTCTATATGCATATGCGCTATATGCATTGTGCTGAATAACAACATTTTGACTAATTAAATGGCTATTATTATTGCCGTAAATGTATAATCTTGATGCCCAGCTTTGTACAATAAATGGTTTATGTTTTATAAGCATCTAACTGCACCCCAGCTAAGGCTGTGGCTTTTTTATATACTCAATTTCTTGCAACTGGTATTTTTGTTTTGTAAAGGAAAAGGTTGGAGACCCCTGCTATAGATCTTAGCTGTTTAATCAACTACAGCCTCAGCTGCCTCACACATACACACACTACATCCATACTTTTCATAGAGAGTCACTGGCATTGTGTTTTAGACTCTATATAATGCAACTCTATCGGGGCAAGTTACTCTTCTACTCTGTGGACAGGGTTGTGACGTAGTACTCCTCACTTCAGTAGAAGCTCTCCTCTCTCAGCCTTCTCTTGCTCACAGTGGTGGTTGGCTGCTGTGCACCTCACTGTTCTTTATGACTCACACAAGCCGCAGATGAACAAAGCGCGTTTATTTCCTCCGGACTATACATCCTCTGAATACACTCACGTTCTTTGTTTGTAGGGTTTACTGTACCTTGGGAGGATTTCAGGTTTTGTTTGAATGATAGACGCAATGAAAACCTGATTCAAATATAGCTGAAGGCATGTTCTCAATGTCCACTGGGAAAAGAAAGCACAGTCGCTAAACCTGCTTGCTGTCAAGTCCTAAGCAAGTAGTAAACAATATGAATGGAGAAGAGTATTTTAGCATTTCGCTGACTCATGGTACTAAAGTGCCTTGCTAGTCACTTTTTGATGATATTACCTGGCATTTTGGGTTTGTTAAAGTTCTTTTCATCTTTCTTCCTGTAATCTCTCCATTCCTTAATCCCCTCTTCTCATCTCCAAATTTATTCTCATCCTCCCTTTTTACTCCCAGTGGAAAAATACAGTACGGTTTAATAGCTCCAATTAAGCTAATCAATATTTCATTTTTCACTCCACTCTCAGCTCATCAGTTCTGTCTTTTCTTTTTGTCTCTTCATTATTTTTTCTCATTTTGTCTTCTCCCACTCTTTCTCTCCCTCGTTTTCTCTCCCTCTTCCCATTCCCATACACCTCTCCTCTTCCTCTCTCCATCCTCTCCATCACTTTCCAGACCCACTTGGGTACAGTCTCAAGCTGGTGTACCCTCTTCTTCTCCTCTTCTTCTCCTCTTCTTCAACTCTTCTTCTCCTCTTTTCTTGATGTCTCTTGTCTTGCCCCAGATCCTCTCGTACAGGTCAGGCACTCTTCAGCCTTTGAGGGCACACAGCTGAGCCAAACTTTACACTTTCTGGGCTGAGATGCCATGAAGTCACTCAGGCTATAAGTGAAGATGTCTAATTGGCCCAAAAAGGCATTAGAAGAGTTGATGTGAATACTTACGATTGGGGCTTGTGTATTTTCAGACTTTTAAAACTTTTTCCGAAGTTAGAATTTTCAGTGGAACAAACTTTGAATGAAATATTGAATAGAACCTGTACTTTCTAGATTCTTGAGAAAAGTCTACAGAAAACTACTTAGTGGATTTGTGATTGTATTGGCAGGAAAGACCTCAGCCAACACTTGCTGCTGACACAAGGCTGAAAAACTCCTGATTTGAACTAAAGTTAAAAAAAAGTTTTGTAATTTTCAGTTTCTTTGTTTTTCTTTAATGAGTATTGAAATTTACCTCAAACTAAACAGTGAACTTACCAAAATTGGAAAATATTTGTGTCTGATTATTAGTTTATTTAGAATTGTTGGGCAATATACATTTTACTTTGGACCAATACACAGTTTTAAGTTGGCAGAATTCACAAGGTTATGGTTTGCCCAAAATGTATGCCATGTAATGTAGGCAAAGCTGCATATGTGAGTATTTTTAAAGCGTTATTTTACACCTAACGTCAGAGCTACGACTCTACGCCAGCCTCTGCATATTCTTTAAACTCCAAACTCTTTTATTACATATTCATTGTTAATTGGATGAATTACATTTTAAGTCACAATATAAAAATTGACAAGACGGACAATGTTTTACAGCAATAACAAGCCATTGCTGCAGTGGCTGCATGCAGTGATACCTGCATGTATCAGCTGGCAATACATAATGTTATTGTGTCCTTAGGCAAGATACTTTGTTCTGCTGGTCAAAGAAATAGGCAATAAAGAGTCCAACAAAATGGCCTGACTGTTTTAGCACCCCTATACTATGTCCCATTTTTTCTGCTATGTGTAACTGAACACACAGCACATTCTGTCCCTCTAACTGTTGACTTCAGACTTCAGACTTCAGACAGTGATCGTTAGTACACAAGACACAGTCGGTTGTGGCGTTGGCTTGTGATGGTACGTCCTGTTAGCTTGTATTCTGAGAAGTGCTTCTGGTTTTGGGGGCTAAATTGTCCCTTTTTCGCCAATCTGTCCCTGTCCTATCAGCTTAGCACCACACACAGATTAAAGGCCTGTCTACTGTAATGAGCTCTGAGCCCAATACGGAAGATGCTGTCAGCTGAAACCTGCTCCAGCTCTGGACATGGTGATGTCTTTGTGTGGACATGTGTATTTAGTCCTGCAGGAACTGAATTTTGGGGCCTTAACACTTATTTTTAATTCTATGTTATAATGTTGTTTCCTCATCAACAGTATGCCAGGAGTTGTGATTTGATTCATTTACAAATGTTTAACACACAAGCCTGCATATATAGGCTTGTCTCAAATGGAAAACACTCTATTCAAACAAAACAAACTATTCAAACAGACTATTCAAACAAAAATACAGGAAATTCTCCTCAGTGTTTTTAAACTCCATTTGCCTTCACTAGAATCATTAGGGTAATTTCAGCTCCCGGAACTGCCCATTTCTACTGAACTAACGTGAACGCCACCTCTTCATCATATCACAAGGTGGAATAGACAATTTTAAGCCTTGGAGATGTAGAGAGACTAATAGTAAAGGATTACTCACACAAACAAAACACAAGTCTGGGTATGTTTTTGATAAGGTAACAGCATTATAACATGTCTTAAAGCTCACAAGAATCCATTTAGCATAATATAGGAGGTTTAAGGATTAAGTTAGATACGAAGGCTATTCTTGATGAGTCTAGTTATTATTATAGATTATTCTAGATTCAATTTTTTGTATTTGTCTGTGTGTGTGTGTGTGTGTGTGTGTGTGTGTGTGTGTGTGTGTGTGTGTTTGTGCGTGCGTGCGTGCGTGTGCGTGTGTGCGTGCGTGTGTGTGTGTGTTTGTGTGTGCGTGCGCAGTCGGTCCCAATGACGTAAATGCTTTAATTACATAAGACGTGGGTTATAATAGATTAGGGTTTAGGCGAGTAGTAACTACCTCTAAGCTTACAACCTCCAGGAAATGAATTCAAGTCAATTTTCTGTCCCCAGGATGCACGGAAACCCAACATGCGTGCGCGTGTACGAAACAAGCCCACTCACACGTCAAACACACACACACACACTCTGATAAACAGGCTCGCCCCAGAGAAATAAGGTGAATTCATTTCCTGCATGTAATATGAGCGAGGGGCCCATAGCTGCTCCACACAATACAAGGCAGCCATTCATATCATGCACATCCATTATTCACGTACACTAATCAACCTATAGGCACGGACGGCTTCTCCACCGTGCTTTATGGCCACTTTAACCTTCCAGGAGGTTCTCAAGGTTGAGTTTCTCAGGCATTGATTTGACTTGACCAATTGCATGAGAAAACAGTGGCTCGCTTGGAGTCAAATACATGATGGTTTTTCAGACGCTGTGAGACTGTAAATCAGGTAGAGCGTGGGGTATGTCTTCCAGATGAAGTTGTGTAGTAGTAGTAATGGTTGTAGCTTTCAACTATCAAAAGTAAGTGACGAGTGAGATAATATTGAAACTGCTTTATGCCACTGACACAATAACAATAAAGCAAGATGATCCCAGTAAAACCAAAAAACATGAAAAGAGCCAGAAAAGAGCCTTTCTTGCTTCTTTTTGTTGGCATATTAGATATTAAAACATATACAGAGGGGATTTAAGATATTTCATTTAGTATTTGAGTAAATCTGACACAAAATTGGTCTTGAAATAGATGCCAAAAAAGGTGACATTTTGGTTTTTGTGGGTGCTTCTTTAAGGGGTGATGCTTAAGTCCCTATTAAATGCATTTTAAGAAAACCATGTCCCAGAGATCGCTATGGAAGCAAACTGAAGTTAAAACATCTTTCAGTGCAGAAAGGGAAAATTAGTTGTTTCCACATTAAGGGACCAAACTCACCAATAAACAAAAGATTAAAAAGGTTAGTTTTGCCTTTAGTCTCTTCTTTCATCGGGCATTCTGATGTGCCAAAAATAAATAGCAGAATGAGCCATTAATTAGTCTTAGAAGTTACTTGATCAGCTCCCCACAGCTCAAATCTTACCATATGACATAAAAAACAGCAAAAACCTTCTCCCAATTGTAAAGAAAACACCTACATGATATGAAGTATATTTAGCCCAAATATATTGTACCAACTTTCATCCATATAAAGGTGCAATGTATAACATTTCTAGCAGAGAGTCCGACACCTGATGTCTCCAAGGACATGTTATTGCATCGAGAATGGCTAGAATGTCCCACAGTATATATTAAACCTATCACAAGGAGGGCAGGTCACAGCTCTACACTATCTTACCATTCAGATCTGTGGAAAGTCGCCCCTATTCACAGAAGGAATTATTGTATTTTTAACCCATAATGAATAAATGCTAGATGGAAATGTTAAAAGTCACACCATGGATCATTCCAGGCAATAACATCTCCATGGAGACCACCAGAAAGTCAGTCCAGTAATCACGGTGACAGGCCTAACAGTGGCACCGACCGCACAGCTCCATCTTAGTGTTGGTGTTGAACAAAAAGAACTTCTGAGGTCAGCTGACACGTCTCTTACAGTTTATAGTTCAGAGGGCGGATACAGATTACATGACACATTTGTACTGTTAGTCACTCTGGAGCAGATACAAGTGACACACTGACATAGAATCTCTTAGCAGATTTTTCATTGCCACATTTCACCCTTTCATTCATCAACCAAACAAATTAGTCAGGCCCATTTGCATGTTTCTATTATTTCAGGCCTCGTTCTGGTGCCAACTAGGCTATAGCTGCCATTGCTCAATGTCTTATGTTACGCATGTTATGCAGCTCCCGCCACCTGTTGGGACTTATTGCTATGCATTAACATGGCTGCTCTGTGATAATGCATGTGATAAGTGCCCATTTATTTCTAAGTATTTATGAGAAGGATGGGACAAATATTCCTTGCTATGTAAATATTGTAATGAGTGAAAGATTGGACAAGCCCTTTTACATATGTATTATAATAGATACATGTTGTCCAAAGCCTGGTGAACATGCAGGAACTTTCTCATCCTTGCATGGCTCTGAATTCTCAATTGTTCCCCATGAATTATGAATGACCATCTGTGAAGATGATGGATAACCATCTCACTGTGCTCGATTTATTCACGTTTTTTTTGGTGTCCTTTAAAACACTCACTTTTAAAGTTTTACTATAGATGGTGATTTAAATCATTTTAGAGCTAGAACAAAAACAGCACAGCAACTCTTCAGCCTAAGGAGTTTTAATGGAGATTATAATAGAAATCGTCTCCCACATCGACCTTCTCCTCCTGTAATACTAATGGTGGATCTGATGTGGATCTTATTATATTTTCCATCCATCTGAGACGCTTTATTCGAGGTCGGGCTGAAGATAAACCAGTGCAGGCTGATCTCCAGACTTTTTATGGGTTTTACACTAGTTATTGCGAACCTCTTTAAAAAAAAATTAACCACAATTCCATTCACATAGTATTGAATTCAAGCCAGAGAAAGGATAAATAATTTCCGAAGCTCCATCCTTATCCCAATTTAGACAGGCCTGTTTGTGACACAAGATCTTGGCCTCATCTCCATTCATCAGGAAGCTCATTATCTCATTGGGAACCAGACCCTAAGGAGATGTGTAAACAGGTTTGTGCAGAGTCCACTGTTCACGGCAGCCTGCACACGGAGCAGAACACACTGTTCATAAAGACCTTTCCTCTGCATGTTCAAGAGTTAGTGCATTAGTGTTGTTATGGGAACAGTAAAAGCAGTTTGTCTGACCTGTGTTTGTCAGCCACACACCCTCCATCTCACTCAGTCAAGTGTGTCAACAGAACTCATTCTGTTGACCTTTTGATCCAGGTTTTGTTGTAGTACAACTTTTTTTTCTGTTATGCTCCCTTTATAATCATCAGCAGTATGTGTTTATGTCTAACGTGTAAAGGCTCTACTTTATGTTTACTATTTTACTCTAACTCTAACAGAACTAGTTCATTTGAAACAGTTTGCAGTACAAAGTTACTTCTCACTTATACATTCCAGCCATGCCGCTTTTTTACTTAACAACTTAACTAACAACTAGTATGCTAACATGCACTTCCTGATTATTAAAGAAAACTAAATAAATGCTGGCAGCACACAGTGGACTTATTATGTCATCAAGAGCTGTTAGTACACCACACCTGCACTGGGGCAAGACAAATGTTTGCTCTTTTTATAATGGTGGGTCCCACAGTTAACCAGTTACACGGGGGTGATGCTGTTTTTTCACCATCTGCTCATTCTGTTGCAACTTGCTTCATTATACTGATGGAATGAGCTGTGTGGTTAACATGCAGCTACACAACGGCTGCCACAAGTGTATCCTTTACCTAAAGGTGCACTGTGTAACAATGGAGTCCTTTACCTAAAGGTGCACTGTGTGGCATTTCTTGAGGAGTTACTCACACACTGTTCATAAAGACCTTTCCTCTGCATGTTCAAGAGTTAGTGCATTAGTGTTGTTATGGGAACAGTAAAAGCAGTTTGTCTGACCTGTGTTTGTCAGCCACACACCCTCCATCTCACTCAGTCAAGTGTGTCAACAGAACTCATTCTGTTGACCTTTTGATCCAGGTTTTGTTGTAGTACAACTTTTTTTTCTGTTATGCTCCCTTTATAATCATCAGCAGTATGTGTTTATGTCTAACGTGTAAAGGCTCTACTTTATGTTTACTATTTTACTCTAACTCTAACAGAACTAGTTCATTTGAAACAGTTTGCAGTACAAAGTTACTTCTCACTTATACATTCCAGCCATGCCGCTTTTTTACTTAACAACTTAACTAACAACTAGTATGCTAACATGCACTTCCTGATTATTAAAGAAAACGAAATAAATGCAGGCAGCACACAGTGGACTTATTATGTCCTCAAGAGCTGTTAGTACACCACACCTGCACTGGGGCACGACAAATGTTTGCTCTTTTTATAATGGTGGGTCCCACAGTTAACCAGTTACACGGGGGTGATGCTGTTTTTTCACCATCTGCTCATTCTGTTGCAACTTGCTTCATTATACTGATGGAATGAGCTGTGTGGTTAACATGCAGCTACACAACGGCTGCCACAAGTGTATCCTTTACCTAAAGGTGCACTGTGTAACAATGGAGTCCTTTACCTAAAGGTGCACTGTGTGGCATTTCTTGAGGAGTTACTCCCACATGCTTGTCTTATTTCTGTGAGCAGGGTCACCTCTCAACAAACCTGACATGCAATTCTGTTTCATAGATCAGCAGGTTTAATGCTATACTGTGGAACATTCCAAGCTAAGCAATCACATCAGACAGAAGAGCAGATCGCGTACCCTTCACCAGAAAAGTACACACATTTTTGGAATCCATGTTCAGGAAGGAACAAATATTGTCTGTCACCATGGAATTCCACTATGTTTGTGGCAGTACTGCAGTTCTGTCATAGACATACAATATATTAGCCAAAACAATGAAACACAACTGGTAAATACATCCATCATTCTATAGTACAATTAGTACAATTAACCCGTTTTTCATAGATTATTACTAAAAATAGAACTTCTCCCATTTCAGAATGTTTGTAACATGCTGCCTCTGAAACGATCTGTTCCGTCTTACAGTATTGCACAGTTTGCACCTTTTACCTGTGGTTAAAGTAATAATTGTAATCCACGGAGTTGGAGTCATTTGTGTAATGTTAATCGACTCTCTGCGTGTAGTTAAGGATCCTTTGCTCTGATGCAACGCCCTGCAACCCCACAGAGCTCCTTCACAGTTCATACCTCCAGACACTGATGCTCTCCCGTCCCGTGGAAGAGAGGATTGTTCCAGACTAGTTTAGGAAATCATTTAGTCCATGCAATGTGTAAAAGCAGCCGCTGGTGAAAAAAGTGAGACTAAATGGAATCAGTATGTATTCAGAAAAGGAATTAGGGATGAGATGCAAATATGGAAGAAACTTTGAAGTTCTTCCATCATGGTTCAAAAGTGAGATGAGAGTTACCGAGCAATTCCTACTGTTCAAACTGAGCCACATTTAGTTATTGGGACTTTTGACTTCTTTGTGGCATCCGAATCTTTTAGATTTGGTCACTTCAACAAGCTGTTCAAAAAACTGGCTCTTTTACTATTTATTTATGTGACAGAAGCCAAGCCTCATTTTATCTACAAACTAATCAAAGCTAGAAATGATCAAGGCTCAGATTCGATTAAAATGGTTCAAACTTAGAGTGGGAGTGTGTATACCCTTTAAAATTATGAAAATCAAAAGGAAATGTTGCACTTACTAATAACTGAAAAACTAAATGTATCATTAGGATGCCAAGTATATTTTTGTTCACATGTTTTGCTCACCTTTGTTGCTTACTGTGCTTCTTTTCTAGTCTTGTTTGTTGAGTAAAAATGCATAAAAATAAAGTAAAATTTAAAAAAAAGATTTGCTTTTTTTTAAATTTTACTCCACTTGCACAAAGTGCAAGTGGAGGAGTTTTTTCTTTGCTTTTTTGGGAATGTTCTGGTACTGCATTAAATATCGTCACCTTCCTAAAATAATCGCCTAAGTCACAAGTTTACTTTGCCATAATTTAGGCCATAATTTTAATTTTGGGGGGAGTTTTTTGTGTTTCCTGAAAAACCTGAAAAAATGACTTATGCAATTATTTTAGGAAGTATATCCATCTTGCATTTACGCAGTACTCTTTACTCTTAACAATCTTTCAACTGACTTAAAAAGATTCATTCTTACTGTGAGTGGGCTCGCCTCTACACAGATCTGACATGTTATTGCACTCTCCGTAGAGGCAATAGGTGACGGACCCTCTACCAGAAAAGTTAAATAGTATTTTTTCTACATACCAGGATCCCGGCGCCAGAGCCAGTAAAACATAAGCATTAATCTCGCTAATTTGCACATGTTTGTTTTAAGTCCGTCTGGGTTGATTTTCTGAATGGCCCCATCCACAACTGTCCACATTTGTCTGTGTTTTTGTTGCTGACTGACCTGTAAGGCTGCTGAGTGTGCTGTTCGGAGCGTGTAGACATTACCCTGAGAGCCATTAGGGCAGAGTCAATAAACTGTGATGGAGCCTGAGAGGAGGAACATGGCAGGAGCAGGGCTTTAACTGGGGGTGTGCGTCTCACTGTGCAGAGGATTACAAGGAGTTTGTCCAAGACTTAGTTCACTTTAAGGTCCTATATTATGTGAGCTTTAAGCCATGTGAGAATATTGTTATCTCCTCAAAAACATACCTAGAGTTGTGTTTTTTCATTCACACATTTTGAGTTTGAGTACCGTATTTTTCGGACTATAAGGCACATCTAAAATCATGACATTTTCTCAAATCAACAGTGGCCTTATAATCCAGTGGCCTTATGTATGACCTTTGGTTGTGTTTAACCTCCAACCGATTTTATGTTGTCCACATTAGTCTATTCTGCCGTGTGCTGTACAAGGACCCAAAATGCACCTGTTAAGAGACATGCACCATGCAGATTTCAGGTTTTGTATTTTAGTGTTAAAACTGAACAATGCTGAGAGGATCCGGGCATGTTTGATGCCCAAATCACCAACTGTTAAACTTGTATTTTTGTGTTAGCTACAACTGAGAGTTATTGTAAATGACCTGAATAAAGTTCGATTTATCCGACACACGTTTTGTTTCTCTTATTGTGCCTTATAATCTGATGCTCCTTATGTGTGGACAATGACACAACTGACATATTATTTGATACTGCGCCTTATAATCCGGTGCACTTTATAGCCCCAAAAATACGGTAATCCTTTATTATTAGTCTGTGTTTTAAAACTCCATTCACCTTCACTAGATTTGGATCATTTCAGCCCTGGAATTGCCACTGAACTAAAGGTACAAAGTAGCGGTTAACCTGAAAACTATAACAAGGTGGAGCTTTTTGATAGTTTTCAGGTTTGAACTTTGGAGATGTAGACAGTGGAGCACTTCCTGTATATCAGAGTGCTTTCTATTTGAGAGAAGAACTCTTAGTTAGAACTCTCAGCGTGCTGCCCCCGCGACCCAGCTGGATTAAGCGGGAGAAAATGGATGGATGGAACTCTTAAATATGTAGGTTTGTGATTATACCGGTGTGAATCAAACAAAACATGACGCATGAAAGGTCTGTTTGTGATGAGGAAACAACATTATAACATTATTAGTCTGTGTTTTAAAACTCCATTCACCTTCACTAGATTTGGATCATTTCAGCCCTGGAATTGCCACTGAACTAAAGGTACAAAGTAGCGGTTAACCTGAAAACTATAACAAGGTGGAGCTTTTTGATAGTTTTCAGGTTTGAACTTTGGAGATGTAGACAGTGGAGCACTTCCTGTATATCAGAGTGCTTTCTATTTGAGAGAAGAACTCTTAGTTAGAACTCTCAGCGTGCTGCCCCCGCGACCCAGCTGGATTAAGCGGGAGAAAATGGATGGATGGAACTCTTAAATATGTAGGTTTGTGATTATACCGGTGTGAATCAAACAAAACATGACGCATGAAAGGTCTGTTTGTGATGAGGAAACAACATTATAACATAGACCAGAAAATACTGTAATATGAGCAAGATTGGCCCTTAACTTAACTTTTATTTTGCATCGATTTACACATCCTTAGTGTGATTTGAACATTGTGCAAAAGTTTATATAGGTCAAATAATAGATCAAGACAAGCATAGAAAAAGCATAGAAAAAACCCTAACCTCTCATTTTATGCTCCAGTCAACAGACAATAAGTCTATACTGATGAGTTGATTAAGTTTTTAATTGTTCAAAGAAATACTTCAGAGACTCGCAGCACGCCTGAAGGACCCTGTGCCCCTCCCCAGGCTGACTCCTCTGAGACCCTAACCCTCAGTGAGAAGCACCAACATTAATCATCCAGTTTGATGCGCATCTATGAATCAATACTGAATTATTTATGTGGTTTTTTGCTGACAAAAGTCTCTCAGTCTCTCAAAAGTGCAGATTATAGACCCTTCCATGAGTGATGTGTTTAGAATCGTTGATCAGTTCAACACTTGTGACCTGCTGTATTAACAGTTTGTCTAGCATAACGTTAGCATTAGCATGTACATATGTTTTGGCCATAGCTAACACGCTAGCCGCCGCATTCCAAATAGGAAGTTCACATACAAGCTCTTCCAGGTCTTACTGACATGGCTACAACGGACTTACAGTAGAATATTGACCCTTCTCTCAGTAGCTGCTGTTGTGAATCTTGTCTTTTTGGTCTTTGGTTTATAGAACCCACTTTATATAATCCTGGTGTTTCATTTGAGCGGCGCTGAACAGTATGGGGGCATCACACTCACTTACTCCACTTTTTTATACAGTCTATGGTTTGAGCACTAACTATTATGTCAACAAACAAAACAGCCCAGTCTGCTAATGCTACTCATGAAAATACACTAGAATCAAAGACTGTATAAAGAAGACTAAAGGTGTGTGACGTCATCCATAACTGGAGTCAATGGAGCCAGACATGGAGCCATGTTCACTTCCTATTTGGACCACTTCCTCCCAACTTGATGGACAGTGATTGTGATATGGATGATTTTATGGACAGATATTTGAATCCGCTCATCAACCCTAAGAAAAAAAATAAGGCATCTGAAAAATCTTCAGAAAAAACTGGAGATACTGAAAAAGCTGAGACCATCACTAATATCACTGATCCTACAATGACCATGCAGATCTAACCCTAACCCCAGGGCGGCATCTGTTTTATCTAATACTTAATAATAAAAATAAAAAATAAATAAATAAAAGCTGATGAGTTATACATTTAGAGAAGTGGCAGTTCCAAAAAACCATACAGTGAATGAAATTAAAAAAAAATAGTGAAGTAGGAATAATCTAATAGTCTAATAATATAATTTTCCATAATCTTGTTCCCATAGGCCTGAAATCCATACAAGAGTCTAGCTAATTATTTTTGAAACAGAATATCATTTAAATTCTAATACTTTCCTTGACCCATCCATAAGCTCTTATTATTCAAATATGCATGCTCCTCTACTTACTCTTGATGTTTTGAGTCACCAGTTTCTGCTTTGTTTCTCTTCTTGACCATATTTAAATTTAGATTTTTCTGTGGGTGTTCAAAAGAATACACAAAAGCTCATGCTGAAAAGACATGTGACCATTATCTCCAAAGTACATCATAAAAATCACTTCTCTGTACCGGGGCTCACGTTCTGTTAGCTTAACTCAGAGGGAGTTGTTGGTCGGCTGTGAGCTCGCTGATGTAGGTGACACTGCTCTCTGTGTGACAACAACAAACACACAGCTCATTACAGAGGCTGATGAGCTCCTGCAGCTGCAAAAGAACATATCTCAATTGCCTCATCTCGACTTCTCAGACCAGTATGGACCTGTGCTCCATCTTTCCCACAGTGGAGGGTCCTAATGTGTGCTCATAATGACACCAATTGAATGATTTAACTTCAGAGTGTTATGTAACTTAAAGGTCCTTTAAGTTACGTATCAGAATCTGGAGTTATGTTTTGTTTCTTTCACATGTGTTTGAGTAACCCTTTAGTTCATAGTCCATTTTAATCCATAAAACATTCATTCCGTCTTCCACTACGAGCATGATCAACTCTCCAGAGATCTGACCTGTAACTTTGCCTAGTGGTGTTATCTGCTTGTCTCCAAAAACAATAAAATTTCCATGGAAACAAGCAGAAAGGTTACAGAGTGCCCCTTTAAATCCCTTTAATTTTTTTTAAAAAGTTCCTTAGTGCACACACAAAGTATTAACAAGCACTGCACTGAGGAAGGTGATCTGTGAAGTGGATTCCTCTCCATAGTGTGTCTTTGGGAATCGTGTTTTCCCATCTTCAAACCTTTGGCCGCCATCTTGTTCATTAGTGTTCCTTTTGCTGTGGTTTGGATAAGATGCTGTAAACATTTTGGCCTCAAGTATGTTTACAGTACCTTTACAGTAATGTTAATGAGCGAATGGGTGCCAGGTTTTCCATAGATGAGTCCTCTAGCCATCCCCTGCATAATATAAAAGGATGTGAAGTAACTAAACACACACTGTGCTGTAATTGTGTCATTTTTTAGGATAATTACTTTAAGTACTATTACTTTAAGTAGATGTAGATTTTTAAACATATACTTTTAATAGCATTGGTCAGAGCTCACAAAATATATGCTGATTGAACTGTACAAAATAGTAGTCAACTTCTCACAGCTCAAAAATCCCTAGAATAAACAAGCATTGTGACTGTTGCCTCTCCACAGATCTGACCTGTAACCAGGCCCGTTTCAAGGTATTAGGGGGCCTTAGGCATAGGGGTACTTGAAAGCCTGTTAGTGCAAAATTTACATCAACGTTATAAGCTAAGCACCATCTATACGGTAGCTACCATTAACGTAATGCTAGATACCGTTTGTGTTAGTCAACCCACTATTACCCCCTGCAAACTATACCTTTGGTGGCACAAGTATTCATGATTGTTGTGTACATTCTCACTTACCGGTGTCTTGTTCTTTCTTGTCTTCCTCTTCCTTTCTCTTCTGGCTCCCTGAGGGGTAATTTCACGTCATTTTGAACTCATGGCTGCTCAAACATTGACTTCACTTGGCCGCCCGCTGTCAAACTACAGGGGTGGACTACAGGGGTGAAGGGGGGGGGCTTTAAGGTGGCGCAGCCGTGCTCACAAAGTTGTCATTGCTGCCAATTGCCAGGTTGGCCTCCCCAGTTGCCATGGGTCTGCCTGTAACTTGGTCAGGTTTGGTCTCAATGAAGATAAAAAGGTTTAATATACTGTGAAACATTCCATCAAGGCAACAATATCTACCCAGAGAAAAGCATTTGACAGACCCTCCACCAGAAAAGTTACACATGTGCCTTTAAGTACATATTTGGCAGCCATATACTTCTAATCCATCCTGAGTACATTTTTAGCCATGTAACCACTTTGACTTGAGCTTTCCACTGCTGCCTACAGATCTTGTAAAACCCAATGCTGGTGGGAAAACCAACTATTCTGCTCATCCCCACTTGTGGCCGTGAAAGAGCACACAGCGTTCTCGTAGCATTCCTCCACTCCTCTCTTTCAAGTGGTCAGTGCATCAGAGAATTCTCTTCAATAATGAATGTCCGTCGGCGTAATAGCAGGGAGGCAGGCCGGATGACAACCCTTTGGAGTCATTACCAGACACTTGTAGTCTCTATACCCCCATGGGACCCAATACCAGCTCCCATGTTCCCCCTATGTACCATCGGCACTCAGCTTTTTGTACTTTGATAGCTTCTGCTGGCTCCAGGCGGCTGACTGTGTTTCTAGAAATATCATCCGTTGCCAAGCGCCATTAAAACTGATATATAGATGGGGGTAGCGGTAATGTAGTTGCATTTACTTGAGTAACTTTTAAAGAAATTGTGCTTTCCAAAGTACTTTTCTTGCACTTTTGCTCTTACTTGAATACTATTTAATGAAGTAACAGTACTCTCACTATATTACTTACGTTGTGTGCCTGTGTGTAGTGTGTGTTATGGGAAGCTACAATACTACTTGAACCACTACTTTTTATAGTTCTACTTTAGTAATAGAAAAAATGTTACAATTGTGTGCATTTTTTCTACTCTTCTCAGCTGATATATGTAAAATGAATCCCACACGGCGATTCAATTTGAAACATGCCTTAGCGCTGAATGTTGGCGTTTAAAAAAATATCCCCTTTCGTTTACCAGTACATGGATCCCTAGTGAGGACTGTGGCCTGAACACAATGCGAGCTCTAAGGCAGTGTATATAACTTTGATTTCACTGATAAACATGAAAAGGAATATGGACCAATTATAATGCCTCCTGTGTAGAGTTTGTATTGTCTTGATGGATCAGTGCAGCAAACCGTAAGCCTATTTCAGCGGGTGCACCAAAATTAAACATTTATAGCACAGAATACAAAATAATACACACTGCTTTTTAGCCAATTTAGTGGAAAAACTGCCATATGCGGGTTTGCTTTAACACAGCAAAATAAAGGAATCTATATTATACTGGCCAAGAAGATACTTAAAATGCATTTGAAGCTAAAAATAGTGGAATTGTGCTACAGCTAATGAAGCTATAAGGACACGTGACATCGGAAACAGCAGGAGGGCAGTGCACTTTGATTCATGGGAATTATCACATCACAAGATTTCTATTGTCCTTTATGTGCACAGAAGCTTTTTATCTTTCGACACGTCGTTTAATTAGGTTGGGGTTGCCACATCTAACTAGGGCCCTATTCAACTCTGTGAAGGCCCATGCTGACTGATTTCATCTCGGGGGCCAAAGTTGGGAAATTTTTCACATCGAGGACACAATCGGGGCTTTGGCAACTTCCGTCTTTTTGGGGATTTATATTTACTGTTTTTATTGGTGTTGTCAAGTTATTACAAAGGAATATACACCGATTTTCTATACATTAGCTTCAATATTCAGTCCCTGTTGTTTTCCATAATAATAATATCAGGTTTGTTTTTGTAACTTGAAACTTTATTATGAGATTGCACGACTAAAGAGTCCACAGACACTGATTCCCGATTCTATGCACACAATCAGGTTTGGCCCAGATTCTGAGAGAGCTGGAACCTCCGGACACAATGGTACTTTAAAACTTTAATTTAGTTCAGAGAGAAAAGTTAAAGGAAGATAGGAAAGAATTACATTCGAAGAGCGGGTAAGGAGTCAATCAGAAATGGTACAAGTGAAAGCATTTTGCAGTGGTTACATCTTCAATTTACAAAGGTGAATAAACAAGCACTAGGAAAAACTACTGTCATACCACCTGACGACTATTTCAAATACTACAACTTCTTTTATAGAGCACTGTGTTTATCTGATTCATCAGTTTCAGAATAGGCAAAACAGTCCAGGCTATGGCAGTATTAGCGGTCCATCACCTGCTTGTCTCCATGGAGATGTTAAGGCTTTGACTGGCACGTTACACCGCATGACAAAAACATCATCTTATTCTCCATAGAAGCAAACAATAAAAACCTCTGTAACTGAATAAATGCAGGATATGTTTAATGTCATATTGTGTAACATTTCAGGTAATGCGATAATATCTTCCGAGAGATTAGCATTTGTCACATCTTTCACTAGAATTTCACCAGGGTTAAAGGTGCATTGTGTAACTTTTTTAGTGGAGAGCCTGTAAAACCATAGACTGTATAAAGAGTGGACTAAGAAAGCATAACGTCACTCAAATGAAGCGGTTACAGGAGCGAATTTGAAGGCACTATATTATGAACAGGATTTCTTAATGGAAAAAAATAGCACGAAAAATAAACACCAAGATCTTATAGAGCAGATTCATTCAAGCATTTTAAGTCGTCAGTAGGAGCTGGAAAAACGTGGCTCGTGTGTTATTGCTTTGTCTGGAATGTTTCACAGTATTATATTAAACATTTCTATCTTCATTTAGACTAAACCAGACCAAGTTACAAGTTGTGGTGAGGCAAATCCCACAGTCAGAATCTTTTCTCAGTATTTTTGAGCAATAAAACTAACTGTTATTGAAAAAATGCAAAGTAGAGCTGCTTAATGTCATACTGTGAAACATACTTGGTAGTGCAATGGCAAATCCATAGAAACAAGCAGCCAAAAATGTACATAGTGCACCTTTATCTCGCCATTCATAGTGCAAAATGAATTGGAATAGCTTCATTCTCATGCTGACTGCTGTCTCTTGTCTGTCTCTCCAGGATTCTTCAAACGTGGAATTCCCAGCACAGCACCTCCCTGACGGACCAAGACGACATTTAGAGACACTGTAAAACTGCATTTTGACTTGCTGATTTGCACATTTCCGGTATCTCCAAGAACACATTGCAAGCCAAGTTTTAGCTGAAGCCTCAATTTAGCGGGCTTCATGAGGACTGTGGAATAGATAAGAGACAACAAGGCGCCGTGTATATCTCTGGCCATCATCTCGCGTGCGCAGTTCCTCACCGGGCTTATTGAAAAGGAGGAGCCCATTAGGAGTGTGATAGATCGGAGGCTTTGGTGGAGGTGCTGTTGGGTGGGAGATGAGATAAGAACCAGGGGAGAGGGAAGTGTCTAGCGTACCAGGCCTGAATACCAATGAGAGTTTGTTCCCACACAACAACACCAGGGAACGAATCAATACCAAAACAAAAAATGGTGAAATGACTCTGTCTAAGTCCCCCGAGTGCGGCTGAGGTTTGAACTAATGGAGTAAAATGCCAGGATACACACTTTCTGCTGTAGACATCATTGCAGAATGAAGGAATATATTTGCTCCGCTAAAAGGCCAATCTATTTCCAGCAGAAGCAGAGCTAGAGGGCCATGCCGTGCTGTGACCTGTACGTGTGAGAGCAGAGCAGGCGCCTCTGGGCTGATCACTGTGAGGGATAACACGCAGGATGGAGTTGGACAACAGCTCTCTGGACTACTTCCTGCTTAACTCCTCTGAGGTCCCAGGGGCGAGTGCCATGAAGCCCTGGAGCGAGGCCACTCTGCTGGGCTTTCAGATCTCTCTATCTGCCCTGCTCGCGCTCGTCACCCTGGCGACAGTTCTCTCCAATGCCTTTGTCATTGCCACTATTTTTCTGACCAGAAAACTCCACACCCCTGCCAACTTCCTGATAGGCTCCCTGGCTGTGACAGACTTACTGGTGTCTATTCTGGTTATGCCCATTAGCATCGTCTACACTGTAAGTAAGACCTGGTCCTTTGGGCAGATAGTGTGTGACATCTGGCTGTCATCTGATATCACTTTCTGCACGGCGTCCATCTTGCATTTGTGTGTGATCGCCTTGGACCGATACTGGGCCATCACAGATGCTCTGGAGTACTCCAAGCGCCGCACCATGCGCCGAGCTGCCGTCATGGTCGGGGTGGTGTGGGTTATCTCCATCTCTATTTCAATGCCTCCTCTTTTCTGGAGACAGGCCAAGGCTCACGAGGAGCTGACGGAGTGCATGGTGAACACAGATCAGATCTCTTACACTCTATACTCGACCTTTGGGGCCTTCTATGTGCCCACAGTGCTCCTCATTATTCTGTATGGGAGAATCTACGTGGCTGCACGGTCACGGATCTTTAAGACACCTACGGCCAGTGGAAAGCGCTTCACCACAGCCCAGCTGATCGAGACCTCTGCAGGCTCATCTCTGTGCTCTCTTAACTCCGAGGCCCAGCTGCACAGCACTGGAGGAGGCAGCTCTCCGCTCTTCGTCAACAGTGTCAAAGTGAAACTGGCCGACAGCGTGGTGGAGAGGAAGCGTCTGTGTGCGGCACGAGAGAGGAAAGCCACAAAGACCCTGGGCATCATCCTGGGAGCCTTCATTGTGTGCTGGCTGCCCTTCTTCGTGGGCACACTGGTTATGGCCATCTGTAAGGACTGCTGGTTTGACAACGTGCTGTTTGATGTCTTCACTTGGCTGGGCTACCTCAACTCTCTCATTAACCCTGTAATTTACACTGTCTTCAATGATGAATTCAAGCAAGCTTTCCAAAAACTCGTCAAACTCAGAAGATTCTGAGGGATAGATCCATTATGTCTTTACCCTTATAATGTGACTGCAAATAACATGCAAATGTACTTTTTGGTTACTTATTTGAATCATGCCCATCTAAGATCAGGATTACTAAGTCATGTTCATCCTTCTTTTGAAGACTTTAAAGCGTATGAGTAACAACAGTGCGGTTACATGCATGAGGAAAATGCATCGTCATCAGTTACCTCATACAGTTCTGACTCAATGTGTAAGAATAAATGCTTGTATAAAAAGTACAATTTTAAAAAAGCAGGAGCAGCCATTCTAAACCGGGAATACCTTTTATTATAGTTCCAGTTCCACTAATAAGTGCCTGCATCAGGAGCATGTGGACATATTTGTGCTTGTTAGGGAAAAACATGACACTATATGAGAAGCTATTTGTTTTTCATGTGACCTTTATTCAAGCAGGAAAGTACTACGCCTCACGGCTGTGTTAGACTTGTGTCTCTGGGACTCTGCACAACAATGAGTGAATAGAAAGATTTATATTTATGAAAATAATAATGATGATACTTGTATTTATCTTTGAACAGTGAACTATGTGATCTATGTCTCTGTGCTGTGTGCACAGCTCAGTGCTTAGCCCTTAGACATGTACAGTGTGTGTGTGTCTTAGAGTCTCCGCATGCATGCTAAGCAATAGAATATCAATATTATGGACTCACGCAGAAGATAAACACATGGAGATGAGCCCACTCCAATTGAGAGTACACCGACGGGACAGGTGCAATGGACAGCCGCTTTAACAGACTGGATCTAATATGGATTCTTAATATTCCAGTGAATATGAAAAGCCATTAAATGTATGTTGTCCTCTGTGTCATTCTGCTATGTGGTACAGTAAAGTACTTAGAAGCTCCTGTGTCTCCTGTTACAGATCTATCATATCTGTGGTATTGATCATTTTCTCTCTCTCTCTCTCTCTC